>SSNP01000024.1:1075143-1109238 GCA_006937955.1 Pachypanchax playfairii | reverse complement strand
GGGGGGGGGGGGGGGGGGGGGGGGTGTCCAGAAAGACAGATAAAAAATGGAATGAGAGTGGACAGGACGGGTCGATGGATGTGCACTGGAGGACAAGGTCTAGGTGTAAGTGTGAGTGTGTGCGCACCATATCGCGTCGGAGATCGCCATGAGGCAGCGTGCAGCTTATTTGGACGACAAACAACACAGACGTGACCTTTCAGCCACACGGCAGATAAGATGAAGAGGTGGGGGGGGGAGGTCTCACATGCAAAGTTAAAGACAGAGGATTTGAAAAATGAAAAACTGAAAGGTGAGTGAGTGAATCTGTTTGATGAAGAAGGGAGAAAAGAAAGAATGAGAGACGGACGGATGGAAAAGGAAAGAAAAGTGAAAGAAAAGTGCTTTTCTATAGTTTATAGAGTGAATGAGCCAGAGGAAATAAAAGTGTGAGTGTGTGTGTGTGTGGTGGTATTTCTATTGAGCTCAGCTGACTGTGCTGATGTTACAGACTGATAGAGCCATAACAGCACCACTCGGCTTTCTGCTGAAGAGAACCTCCAACACAGCCTGATAACACAGCCTGGATCAAAGAAACAGAACCAGGTGTGTGTGTGTGTGTGTGTGTGTGTGTGTGTGTGTGTGTGTGTGTGTGTGGGCGGTCATGTGAAGGACAGCTGCCCATTATGTACAAGAACGTGCAGGTCAGTGAAAATGCTCAAATTGGCCTTTTGTGTGTGTGTTGTTTTCTTGAAGCAGCATGTGAGGGTCATTACCTGTGAATATTTTCCAAACAAATTAGAGGTGTGCACGGCTACGAGTCATTAAAAATCACTGACTGTGGGCTTTAACACCAAATGGAGTCATTTTGTTATCATGCTTTCGCTGACTGGTCTGCAGAGTGGGGATACGTGTGTGTTCATATGGACACCTCTGCATTCGTGACTGTGTTCTCACACGTGTGTGTGAAAGTGTTTGAGCGTCGAACAGTGTGTGTGTCCAGTATGAGTCAGTAGCAGTTAAAAGGCAGAGTGAGAAGGGAGTCAACAGGGCTCATTAGAGCTGACTGATCCCACACTTCTGCGCTGTTCTCGCCACTTAACGAGACCTAATACGCTCAGTGAGAACACACACGCACAAAGCAAGGTACGTGTGCGTCTGCACTCGTGTGGCACGTGTGTGGAAAGACAGAGGAAGATTAGAGAGATGGTTGAAGAGGCTGTGTGCGTTAATGAATGTGAGCTACCGGCTCTGCACAGATGTGAGATGGGACTGAGCCGGTCGGTGCTGATTGGACTAATTGTTCTTTTAAAGTGACGTTCTGTGGAAAATGAATGAATAACTCTGTTGTAGAGAATTCTTTAAACAACCTGTTCTTAGAGAACTACAGCTAGTCTGAGTTAATAGTCTAAACTTGACTTCAAACTACTCAGATCCCAACATGTCAGGTGATTCCTGCAAACATTATCTCATAAACCTGTTAGTTCTGCATTAAATAGTTAAATAAAAATGTTAGAATATTATTATAAGAAAAGCCAGAGGCTACATCAGATATGCTACAGCTAGCTGCTCCTGAAACTGCAGTTAACTAAAGATATTAAAATAAATAAATATTAAATGTAAAACAACAGAGATGAAAATATTTATATAATAGTGTTGGTTTAAAATTAGGGATGTACCGATACCGATACTGGTATCAAAGTATCGGGGCCAATACATTTTAATGTACTCGATACCATGAACTGATACTTAAAATTCTGCAATAATTTTATAGAAAATGTTAAATTTTCACTTGAAATTTTAGTTTTGTCGTAATTTTTATTAATATTTTATTTTTTTATCTAGTTCAACATCATTCATTGTAACAAGCAGAGAAGAAAATAAAACATGTCTTTCAATTCATTTTATTTTTTGTGTAGTAGAAGTATCAGCTTTGGTACTCGGTATCAGAAAGTACTCAGATCCAAGTATCAGTATCGGTTTGAAATACGTGGAATCGTTGCATCACTAGTTAAATGTTTTAAGACTCTGGTCTACGCTTCACTTCAGTCTCCATCTCTTTAAATTAAGTCCGTTCAGAGAACTTTCTATTTAGTAACATATAATTTGTTCATAACCTTTCCACCAACTCTCTGTGTTATGAAGAAAAACACATTAAATGTGTAAGTGAGAACTAATTTTCAGTTAAAACAGAAAGTGAACTTACTCTGTCCCACTTTCAGGACCACCTTCATGCCTTTCGTAGCACACACTCCACCTCTCATGCTGTCCAGACCTTGACGTGTCCCATCTGACGTAGCTGAAGAGACAAAACACTAATCAGAAAGTTGTGACACAAACAACCTCATTTTTCTTTTAAAGCCACACAAACGTCCCCTCCGTCTATAGCCAAAACAAACACTAGATTTTGCTCATATGCTCGGCCCTTCCGGAGAGTCAAGTGACATTTGCAGAGGAAGCGGTTTAAAACTCCACCAGAAGCTCTAAAATGTCAAACTATGAGGCAGCAGCACTTTAATAAGTCCTCATTTAGCAGCCTGCTGGAATTCATTAACACCCCCTCTCCGTGTATGGACTCACCCGCTTCCTATCAACTGCAATTGCTGCCCGAGTTGAAGGAACAGCTGAAGCTTGGGGGGAGGTGGGGGTGGGTGGGGGATCAATCTAAAAAAGCTGATAGAAAATAAAATAAAAAAACGAACTGTAATCCTATCAAGAGCGTGTATGAAATAAAATGGAGCCCCTGAGTCGCAAATCAGTGTGATTTGAGAGAAAAAAACTGGACTTGATTTATTATTATGAGACTCTGATGGATGAGTGAAAGCAGCGATTGGTAAAGCTCCATTACTCTCATAGCTTATGTTTTAATTAGGAGGAATAAAAAGAGATTATTCTGAAGAGACTTACTGATTTATATAAAAAATACAACGTGTATATTTGATGAATGATTGAGGTACTACATCCTGTTTGATAAGGGTCAAGAGGTTCAGATATGGGTGGAATAATGTTGTTTTCCTGAAGTTTCCTTTGGCTTAGTGAAGCTAAATAAATTGAAAAGTTGGATCTTTTGGCATCTTGTTACCAGCAGCGCGTCACAAAAACATTTCTTCTCAATTTCTTTTGTTGAATCGATGAAAAATACCAAAGATAACACAGTTTGACAGACATAAAAGAGTATTTTAGAAATAATAATGTGATTTCCAAACTGCTATTAGATTATGACTTGAGACGGAAGATGACCAACTGATGGATGATGCACTTCTCTGGTCCTGTTTCAGGTCTTTACTCTCATTTTTTGTCTTTCTTAAATACATTAATTTGAAATACTGATCATCTGCAGCAGATAAATGATTTTGCCTTCCACCTGCACACTTTCCGAATTTTTTAAAAACATACTACAAATATGTTGTTAGCAAGTTCAAGGAATTAAAAAAATCAGTAAAAAGCTGAATAAAAAATGTTGCTGTTTGAAACTTAGTTTGTCAACTCGAACTGAGACAAATCTAGCAAATAAAATTTCAAATTTGTCCAAAATATTTAGATATAAAAGTTCTAAAAATTTGGGGGATTTTTTTTTATGGCCCCAAATGTTAATATGAAGTGTTTGGTTTTGATTCATGTATTTTAAACTGTTTTGTATTTGTTTGAGGACCGGTGAGAGATAGTACAAGGGCCACATTTGGCCCTCGCCCCACACGTTGACCACATGAAATATGAGGATATTATCTTCTCACCAGAGAGTCCTCACAAAGACAGCATGTAAAACTTGTGTGTGCCCTTTTCAACACTAACATTTAGTCTTACATAAGGCATGTCAGCGAGTGCATTAAAGATCACCAGGCAGCAGGTCACAGAGGGTGAGCCAGAGAGGAGGAGGAGGAGGATGAAGAACACGCAGAGGGAGACTCAGGACGGGAGGGGCGATAAAAGGAAGGAGAGAAAAATCCGACAAACGATGCAGAGATGAAGAGACGAGGAGTTCTTGTATTGATAATCACGCCTCCTGCAGCTGACGCAGCATCTCTCGTGCAGCTGAAAATATTCAGACGCTGCATCACTTTGGTTTCAATCAGAACACCAAACACCAAAACACCAGAGTTTAACAGGTAGAAACTTTTCAAACCGTCTATAGAGTCTGAGTTAAAGGAGGAGCCACAGTAAGAGAGTCCTGTAACCCCCCCCCCCACACACACACACACCACTGCTGTATCTTTATTTTCTCTGTTAAATATAAATAAGCTTGTCTGAAGCAACGCAGAACGCGAGAAATGGCAAATGGGAAAAAAGAAGAAAAGGTGTGAAAATGAGGCAGCTTCACTTCTAACACCTCTCTCTCTCTTTCTCTCTCCATCTTTATAGGATGAAGAGTGTGAAAGCAGAAGAAGGAGAGAAGCAGGCGGAGGTCAAAGCAAACAGCAGCACGGTGGCAAAGCAAAGAAAATACTGTCATATACATAAAGACAGTTTAAAGAAACGGATCTGAAAAAAGTTTACAGCTTGTTGTGATGTAAAATCCTCACAAATCCCACCATTTTGGATTTTTTTCCTGTTTGAAACCTGTAAAATTGTGGGTTTTTTTTTTTACTGACAGCTTCACTGAATCTAACAGCGTTTTAATGAATAAAAGGAATCAGCAAAGTGCAGCTCTTTCATCAGAGCTGTCACTGGAAATGTGACATCTTTAATGTAGCTTCAGCCCCGACTTCGTGTTTTTTGTTGTAGCAACATGCTTTGAAGATTAATCAGGAAAAAAGGGTTTTTAATCTTCCTAAGATGCTAATTCAGAGCATTTACAACACTCTGCTTTATTATCCAACTTTCATTTCCAATCTGTCGAATGATTACACAATAAACTCAACCTCCTATTTAATCAGTCATGAAAGAAAACAAAGTGTCTCTACAGTCAGTCAATCAAATAAGAATAAACTCACGATAAGTCTGATAGGAATGTGAGACTTTTTAAAATAATAACAATCTAAACTGTGACAAAAATGTTTTGTTTAAAAAATTACATGAGAAATGTAATGTGACCAAAATAAATGTTAAAGCTGCTGCCAAAAGGGTCACCATGGTAACCACACATCTGAGTTTATCGCTTTCTAGCTTCAATTTTAATACACAAATTATCACTGTGTAAAAACTTTATGCCTGAAACATTGTTAAATCGTGAGCAGCTGAAGGGTCTGGTAGTCACAGGATTTTATTTTTATTAGTCTACAGAGTTTTATTTTGGAAATATTATCAGTTTAAAAGACCTTTCATAAGAAAATTATGATCTCAGAAACAATGAGACTCTGAATTCTGAGAATTTGAGAGAAAAATCCAAGTTTCATGGCAGCGAGAGACACGCGGCGTGAAAGGAGATAAAAATCCTGCATTTTGTTATATAAACTCAATAAATAAGAAGAATTAGAAGGTTCAGACAGGTGAATATTTTGTGGAANAATTTTTACAAATCATAAAATTTAAACTGTGATTGTGTGAATAAAGTTAAATATATCAAAAATCCACATCAGACGTTTACAGTCTCACATTTTGTTCAACTTCAGCTCTTATTTCTACCTCAGCAACGGCTGAGCTTGTTTCATCTAGATCACTGTTGTGTGTCTGGAAATTATTTGCAACTTTTTACAAATTTTTTTCTAATCTGTACTCGGCATGGAATTTTCAAAAGTGCTATAAAGAGTAACAATAATGACGGAAACGGGAGAATAGCTCCAGCGCTGATGTATCGGCTCCCTTGGTAACATAAAAATAACTTTTTAAAAATAATATGATTCTTGAATGATTGTTTAATATCAAGTTGTTGCACATTTCTCGTTTTATTCTTAAGAAAAATGCAAAAACAGATTCATACTTTGTGAAAGATATTTGTTAACTGAAAATGGGTCACAGCTGTTCCACACAGTCTCTTTTTCAAGACAGTTGGTTAAATATTCCTGCAGCCTGTTGAAAACACGCAGCAGTGGAAATAAGGACAAACTGAAAAACAAAGCTTTAAAACCAAAACATTTCATATACGTCTCAATCAATCTTCTAAAATGAAAAGAGGAAGTTCCAATGAAGAAGATGGAGCAGGAGAAATAACAGCACTGGAAAAGTAAAGGAGGTCTGAAGTGGAGGATTTCTGGGAGTAATAACTGCTGACGCGTGAAGAAGGACAACCAGGTGACGAGGGACGTGAGGAAGACGAGGAGAAGAAAGGAGGAGGTGCAGGAGGTCGTGCAGGGAAGTGAGGCACGGA
Source organism: Pachypanchax playfairii (assembly GCA_006937955.1). Classification (NCBI taxonomy): domain Eukaryota; kingdom Metazoa; phylum Chordata; class Actinopteri; order Cyprinodontiformes; family Aplocheilidae; genus Pachypanchax; species Pachypanchax playfairii. The sequence goes on along the minus strand of SSNP01000024.1, from coordinate 1,103,015 downwards.
GACTGATTGCCTGTGACAAGCTGCTGGTGATATTATGGGCACAGGAGACTGAGAAGCCACGGACGGATGGATGGGGGGGGAGAGGGGGCGGGAAAAAGTGAAGATAAAAACAGAAAGTAAGAGAAGAGTTTAAATAACATGATAAAAAGCAGAGAGCTGAAAGACTTTAATGTCTCCATTATGGGAAAGTGGAGCAGTAATGGATCCAAAGAAGAGGAAGAGACAAAGAGTCAAATTGGAGCAAAAGAGATGTGATTTTTGCAAATACAAGCTTTTATTTTAAACATCCTGATCACAAATATCACAAAGGTAATTTTTCGGTGAACTGTGTCACGACAAATCCTCTTAAACCCATTACAGGTGCCACTATTTCTGTGAATCTCGTTTTCACAGGAACAAAGTGAACACAAAGATCCCAGCTGCTTCGCCTTTGGATCGAGAGCGAGCGCTCCCCTCGGTCTTAGCTGCCGAGTACAAATGTTTCAAATTTCCCTGCACTCGAGGGGAGTAAAGATATCGCCAAATCAAGGCAGGAATAATCACCGAACATCTGTGAAATCCTGATGAGAGGCAGAGATGAGCAGCAGAGATGGAGAAGTGTTTCCCACCTTAGTTTGGGAGGACAGGAAGGAGGAAAAATGGAGTTAGATAAGAGGAGAAAGAAGAAGGAAAGGGAGAGGAGGGATGAGTAATTGAGACAATGATCAGCAGTGATGGGGGAGATGAGAAGCGGTGGAGGACGGAGGAGAGGAAGGGCGTCGCTCTGCCACCGTGGTTTGACAGGAAGACGGGAGGAAAGTGGAAAAACTTAATTAATGAAATAATACTGCAGTCAAACCCGATCAGCAACATGGAGGCAGAGGAGAGAAGAGGAGGGGGCGTGTACTTCATACACTGTGGATAAAATCGCTCCCGGTTTCTGTTGTTATTGCCAAGGTCAGTTCAGGCCAAGCGTCCCTCCCTTCCTCCATTATCTCAGATCAACTTGTGAAAAAAACAGACACTTCAATCGGATTTTTCTTCCATTCAAGGATGTAAATTCCAGATCTGACTTGTTCTCAACCCTTTACTGAGTGACCCTCTACTACACAGGAAGATGAAACGTTTGATTCTTTGAATTAAGACGTACTTCTGGCCTCCATGTTTGCAGTCTGTTCTGCTCTCTCTTTGTATTTCGTAGCCTTGGTTGTACAGATACTGAGTGACAGCTCGACCTCAGGATATAAAACACTCGTGTATTTGCTGAAGTTATTGTTTCCATCAATCTTTTAACAAGTCTGGAGCTTTTCATACTGCTAAGAAATCATGACACGTGCTCTTTTACTGCTTAATGTCACATTTATGCTTAAATTGGGATTTTTTTTCATACACTGTCTCCCTCTCTGTGAAACAGTTTCTGCACGTTGGAATTAAAAGCTTTGGTCAAAAAAAGTGACTGTTTGAAATGCTTGTTCATTTAGAGTAGTAATTATGTTCTCTCTTAATACTAAAGAGCCTGAAAGGCAAAACTCAGGGCTAAAAGAAAAGAGTCAAAGGCTCATTGCTGCCTGCAAAAGGATCCTGTCACTCTGGACTGTGACTGGTGGTGAAAAATTAAGGAGGTTGTTTCCAAATTATCTTGCAATGTTCGTGAAGTCACGAGCTGTGTGACATCTGAAAGTGTTTATTCACAAAATATTCAAAGTCGTCGCAGGTATCTGGAGTCCATCTAGAAACGAACTCAGTTCCAGAAATCAGAAGAACTATAAATCTAATAACAACAAATTTAATCTGTCATAAAAAGGAATAAAAACGTTGATAAAATGTGAAAACATTTTAACAAATTAGGTTTTCATCAAAACATTTTGTAACTAAATTGTGACCTGAAAGTTTTTATGAAATTAGCAAAAATAAAGTTTTAATTAGGAGTGCACCGATACCGATACTGGTATCGATACCATTCTAATGTATCGGTATCGGTTAGTTAACTGATACTTAAAATGTGGAAACTCTGCAATAATTTCACAGAAAATTTGTATTTCTCACTTGAAATTTTGGTTTTGTGTTCATTTTTATTTTTTTATTTTTTTTTTATCGAATTCACCATCATTTGTTGCAACAAGCAGAGAAGAAGATAAAACCTGACTTCCAATTCACTTCCCTTTTTTTACATAATATAAGTATCAGCATTGGTACTCTGTATCAGAAAGTACTAATATCCAAGTATCAGTATCGGTTTGAAAAACGTGGTATCGTTGCATCTCTAGGTGAAACTGCAACATCACCAATACTTTCATCATGTTTACCTTCTAATATATTTTAGTGGTGGTGGCTTTAAAAAAAACGTTCTTAATAGAAACATCCGTAAATAAAATAAAAGCTCAGGTTTAAAGTGAAGGCAACGCGCTCCTTTCCACATCCACAAGAGAAATCAACCCTTTATTGTGCCACGTCTAATTTTAGATACGCACGTTACAAAACAAAATTGGATCCCGGCCTCAGTGGTTAACATTTCTATATATTTATTGTTTTCTTTTATTTTATCAGAGCCACAGAGGTGGAGCTTTTTATACAAAAGTATAATTGCTGTATGTGTGGCCAAACCAGCAACTCAAATTCCACCAAGATTGAGTTTAAAGCTTTTTTTTTTAAATGGCACTAAGATTAAAGGGAGCAAAAGATTACACAACAAACAGAATAAATAAAGAGGCGAGCGAGCGCCAGGACGCTCACTCTGTTGTGATGCATCAGGTTTCACAGATTGAAGTTGCCCTCTGATGTGTGATGAGGTGAAAGCTGTATCAAGAGTCTCTGAGGTCAAAAACTGAATGAAAAATCACATTTTTGGTTTATTTTTCCCCCTCAGGGCACGTTGGTGCATGCTGAGGGTAGTTCGGCCTGAGAGTGTAATTGTTAATGTGCTGACAAGCGTTCCCATCTGTGCAAATCAACATAAAACCAAATGTGGAGTTTTGTCATTAAAATTGGCTCCAATTGTTTAGCTGTTGTAACAACAACTGTAAAACTAAGTTTCGGGTGGGCTGGAAGGTTAGTGCTGTCGTGTGTGTGTGTGCTGTTGGGGGTCTTTCCTGTAGAAAATGTGTAACCCTCAATTTCTAAAAAGCTCTAAGAGTTCCACGTGCGTCATCTAGATGAAGAAAAGCATAAAAACCGATCTCCTCTCCCTTGAGGCAGTGGTGCAGGATTCAATCTCCTTCTCCTTCCTTCTGTGTCCCCTTCTTCCACAACCCTCATATGAAAAAAAAAAAAAGAGTCTGGATCTGGCCACCAAAATTTCCTGTAACTAAAAACGTCTTCATAAATCTCCTATGACACTTTTATAACCTGGCTATGACGCAATAATGAAGCTATCACAAGCCATTACCTCGCCACTGTGGCAAAAGGTATTAAGTTGTGTACTGAAACAGAACAGGCATTATTTTAGTTCCTTCTTTAGAACAACAGACACCCACCAACCACTGTATTTTTATTTTGGCTTGCATTCCACCTTCATTACACACCATTACTTCCAATACTGCATAAAGTTTTCTCAAACTTGCTTTTTTTGCAAAGGGGCACAACTTTTCAGTTCTACTGTTGCAGACAAAGGCCCTCTGTTGAGTGTGTTGTGGTAACACTTGATCCAGAGATGGGACCAGCCACAAACAAGGACAAGCACAAACAAAGGCGCCTGCATGATTGGCGCCTCTGTTTTGTGGTGACGTGATGGTATGTGAGTCGGTTTGGAAGCAGAAAAAGTGTGAAATGTGCATAGCTTTGAGATTAGAGCTGATAAAAAATTTAAATTGCACAAATGTTGGCTTGGTAACACTCAAGTAACCTCATATCTAATATAGCATCTAGACATTATTTGGTTGCTTTGGTTACAAAAAGACCATAGCTTCTGTAAATACATATAAGTTTATAACTTTTACATTTTTGCCTCATGGCATAAAAGTCACAGGCTCAACATTTGGAGGAGGTCTATCTGGTCTCAGCAGCAGGAACTGAATGACAAAGAAAACTCAAAAATACAGATTAACAATAAAGAAAAAGTAATAAAGGAAATGGAAGTCAAACCAAAAACAATATACCAGCACTAGAGGTGCAAAACAAATTAGGGAGTATGTATGCAGGTTGGGTGATTACTGTATGGCACAGTAATCAGGGTGATTGGCAGATGGAGCACAGGTGTGTAATGAGCAGATGGAGCTGAGGGAAACAATAAACAGCATTAAAAGGAGAGAAAACAAAGAAAGCTGAAATCACACAGAGCACATGGGGAAAAAAACTGACAAGTAGAAGTTAAATTATCCAGAAACCAGTGATAAACACCTCAGATCCAACACTGTGAGACTATGTGGAGCTCACATGTTACCCTGGTGCATATGTTGCCTTCCTTCAAGTACTGAAACCACAGTAGTTAGATTAATTGTCCATTCTAAATTGACCAAAGGTGTATGTGTCTCTGGCCGTGTGATGGTGTGATGACCTGTCCAGGATGTACCCTACCATGCACTGATATGTGCCACCACTCGCAGTGGAGATGATGGATTAATGAACATTTCACTGGAATACTCTTTCTTTTTATTCCGTAATACTATAATATGATACAGAAAATACATTCCAGTGTAATACATGATACAATATACATTATGAGTGATGATGTCTTGTGATTTAAAGACCCACTCTGATGAGAATCATGTTTTTCTTGTTGTTAACATGTAGCATTGTTCTGATGCTAGAGGACATAGCTTAAGAAAATTAAGCTCAAAATTGCATTTCTGAGTATTTCTGCATTCAAATCAGTGTGAATCACTAGCAGACGCAAGAATCTGTCTAAAAAAGACTGACTTTGTGACGTAGAAAAGGCACTGAGTGGGCCACAAGCTCCTGCTCTGCTAGCTTACAACTAGCGGTAGCGCTAGCATAAACAGAGATCTTTCAGCAACAGGGAGGGCTCTCAGCACAGAGGCTAATTGCTAGTGAGCTAATGCCGCTATGCAGAAACTACTTCCCAAAAAACACCACAGGTTTTGTGATTTTGGGTAAAAACGCCATAATCATAGTTTAAAGACCACTAAGACGCTTTAAAATAGCTCAAAAGATGATCGGAGTGGGTCTTTAAGTAAAAAACCTAACCTATGCTGATCCTGTATTCTGCTTTACATCCTTCTTTTCCAACCTTCTGCACAGGATTTTTCCAGAGGCAAAAACGTCCAACATTTTGAGCCAAGTCATAGTCACAGGCTGAACTCACATGATCTGTCACATGCTCACCAAAGTGACAGGCACACAAAAACGCAGAGAAAAACCTCACGCAAGTCCCCAGTTTTCACACATGCCTCCGGAGAGAAAACATAATATCCTCAAACCACATGCACCAGCTCATACATGGAGCCCATATACATATACATGCTCATACAACCCACAGAGGGTAAATAATCTCAGTGTCTTTGCTTGCGTGCGGTTGATCTTTTCTTCTGTGCTCGATGACATTTTAATTCTCAGCAGTTATTCTCTTTCCATCCATCCTGTTCTATTACAATCACCCACCCACTGTCCACCTATTTGCCCCCTTCCCTCTGCTGCCACCGCCCGCTTCTTCCCTCTGCGTCTCCGTCTTTTGATTTCCTGTGAGCCCGAGGAGCAGGCGACTCAGAATCACATTGCATTACCCTCCAGCAACCCAAGAAAAAAAGCGCACATACACATAAATGCAGCGAGCCGTTTGTTACCACACCCCTCGCTGATGCTCATCCTGGAGTTCCAAAAAAACACAAGACAGTAGGGAAGAACTCACCTGATCATTACACTTGACAAACACTGTGAAGGCCTGATTGCTTGTGACAAACCTGCTGTTGTTTCAAACCAAGAAAAAATATTTGGTGGCCTAAAAAAACAGAAACCCACAACCAGCGCCTGCAGTCACACAGCAGTTAGCTGCTGCCTACATCTATACAATAATTTATTTGACGGTACTGCATCTGCCAGTCGGATAATCCTGTCAGGAATCACTCCGTTGTGCATATGGTTAACTTGCTTCATGTGGGCAAAGGTCAGATATCTTTACGAATGTCATTGCGTATTTACGTGTACAACAAATCCTTTAGTATGTAATCTAGTTTAAAGCCTGGCAGGTTGATGGCGGTGGACGATTGAATCCTTACGATGTAGTATTTATGCCCCTACATCTAGAAACAATGTTTGCATATCATCTTTAAATCTGTTTATAGCTTCAGTAGGAGATATATGTACACACAAATGTACAAAGATGAAGGACACATAAAGTCGTCAGTACAAATAAGCACAGCGGCTGATTCACTTTCACTCTTTTCTGAGTTAATGAAATGACAAGAAAACAAATCGTGGACACATAAATGTAATAAGTCTCACTGCCCGTTTTGGGAATTTAATTCACGCTGGCTTAATGTGACTGCCAGAGCAAAGACATGCATAATAGAGCAAAAGAAAGACCGGCAGGGATAAAGGCAGGAGGAAAAAAAAAAAAGCGCTAATGCTAAAGAAAAGAGGGCGAAGGGCCATTAAAAGGAGGCCTAGTGACTGGGTGGATAAGTCTTGTGTAACATCAGTGAAGTGAACGCCATGTAGGACAGTCATGACCAATGTTCCTAACAACTGGGTCAATGTTCCCGTCCCAGGACAGCGAGGGCATTCTGTGTGGTTTTGTGTGGATTTGTCTTTTTGTGTGTGGCTATCTATTAACTTCCAAAACTCAATGAGAAACTACTGCCACTGCAAACCCTGTCAAGTGTACTCCTGTGAGGACCTCCATGCATACTCAATGAATACTTCAATGACTACTTATCAATTCTTAATGAATACTTATCAGTGAATCCCAGAGTGACTTTCTACAACAGTGATTTTTTAAAAGCCTTTGAAAAAAAAAGGTTTTTTTTAGATGTAGCTTGACGCACGCTGACGCTGCCAGGGCAGGAGAGACGAGGCTGAGCAGGCAGAGTGGTGTCGGTGGGTTCATGGCCACGTTTGAACGTCTGAATGGGATGTTTTCCAGAGCTGGCAGGGGTGATGCAGCAGTCACCCAGAATGAGGACTAACACTCGAAGCATGGAATCTACCATTCTGCAGATTCTCTGTGTACATGTGCATCTGTCTATACGTATTCTCATCTGCTGGTGTCTGGCGGTGCATGATCGTCTTTGGCTCCATGCAAGTAGCCCTTCTCCATTATATCAGACACAACGTTCGAGGCCCGGAGAAATGGGTCAGCGCCAGCCTCGTCGTTCCTTCTCACTGTCTCTCTTGCTCTTTGCTCATGTTATTTTATTTTCGCAGCCTCTCTTATTCCCAAGTCGCTCCCAGAATAAAAATGAAACACCTCTGGTTGTCTGCTCTTCCTGCGGCTGCCTGGATGTGGGTTAAACTAGCAAAGTTTATCACTTTTTCCTTCTTTATTGGAATTTTAAACGATGGTTAATGTAGAGATCACAGCATATTGATGTTAAAGTTCTGGATTTAAGATAAGACACTGATTGACTCATAAAAACCAATGAGATTTGGTGTTAGAACATTGTGGTTACCAAAAACATGCCAACGTGATTTTTTTCATTTTCAGACACCAGAACCTGGAACCAGAGTTAAGTGTTTTATCAATTGAAAACCAGTCCAATGCAGGCAACAGGACACCACAGTCCCAACTAACTAACTGTAGCAAAGCCTTCCATCATCCTTATTCGTTAGTCATTCGGCTGTATTTTCTGGGTCACTGTGCTGCCCTCAAAACCCATTCACTCACTCTCAAAACTATATCCTCCCACACGTGCAAATACAGAGATTGCACGTTTGCACACCTATATAAGCACACAATCACTACATCAGAGCCAACAGTCTCACATTATTCTGATTTACTGGCTCAATTTAAGCGTGAATTCTGTGCAGTGAGGAGGAAAACAAGAGACAACTACACCTTGACTCACAGCTCTACTTCTTCCGTCACCTCATCATACTTTCATTACTCGATGGAAAAAAAGCCTCTGTTGCAGCAATCGTTTTTTTTTTTTTCACTGGAAGCTTCTCCTTCTTTCAATTATTGCCTTAATGTTTCCCACTCTTTGTAGGGACTCCCTCTCAGGCAGAACCTCACTGTGACATTGTTTGTCATTGCAGGATTACGGCACTGGCGTCTCGCCATGAACATGCTGAAGAAGCGTAGGAGGCGACCCTCGCAGCATGCGCGAGTTCTTCTCTGCCACAGGGTGCAAACCAATGAACAAAAAAAAAAACAAAAAAACAAGCCGTGAAACTCTCTGTGTATCCAGAGCCGAAACTTCCCTCTAAGACTCAGATATCTTCTTATTGTCAGTGACTTTGAATAAACTTTGTAGCTGAAGTTGACTTTTACAAACAGACATTGTTGAAGGACTAGAATAAGGAATGCTGAGAACGCAGTTTGATTCTTTGGTTACTAAAGACAAAAGACTTTTTTATGGTTCAGCAATTGGCTGATATTCAGCGGGACTGTTTTTGTGTCTTCTGCTTGTTAAAATCAAAACAAAGCACCATGGACTGGAATGATAAAGATAATAAATAAGAGGAAAACATTTGAAGCGTCCCTTTGAACTACTTCATGTCTTTATTAAACTGGTTCTGTTTTGTCTTTTAGAAACATCAAACCTGAATAGGTGGAGCATCTTAATGGGATGGTGACTGAGCGTGTCAGCAACTTAGAGTTCATTGAGATTCCAGTCAAGACGGCTCAACAGCAGATCATCATCTTCAAGACTCTGATATGAGAACTGGTCTGCACCAGACCCGACACATCATTATATATGTACTTCCTGCTATTGAAGACATTTGGAGGAAATGATGCCAACAAAAAGCAGGAAGCAAAGACGCCGCTCATCCAGTCCATGAATGATTTACCCATCTACCCTCTGCAAGGGGATTCAGGTGTCTGTGATCCAGAACAACTGTCTCCTTGCTAAACTTCAAATCCCATGGACTTCACTTTGCAATATTTTCCCCCACTAAACTTTTAAAGACCCACTCCGATCATCTTTTGAGCTTTTTAAAAACGTTTTAAGGAGTCTTTAAATTATGATTATGGCATTTTTGCCCAAAATCACAAAACCCGTGTCATTATTAGGACGTATTTTCTGCATAGCAGCAGTAGCTCATTAGCGAATCTTCTCTGTGGGTGGAACTGTTGGTGTTGAGGATCCCCCCGCCCGTCCCCATTGCTCTCTGTTTATGCTAGCTAGCTCTCGAAGCTAACTACAGTAATTTCATCAATCCCAATGCAATACCTTTAATCCCATCACCATATGTTCTGCCACCTTTAATTCAAGTTTTAATTGTTGCACTAATGGTGTTTTTCTTTCATACTTCTGGTTATTTTGCTGCTTTTTACCAGTGACGTGTGTAGTGCCAGTTGAATCTGAAGTAGAGTAAATATAAAGGAAAACACAGTAGATGAAATGGCTGTGGGTTTTGTGCTTGTTTAGATTATAACCAACTTGTAAAAGGACAAAAAAATGAAAATAAGGGAGGAGGAAGAGCAGAGCTTGGTTGAAGGACAATCGTCTGGCAAAACAGGAAGCAAAGAAAGATACAGAAAAGAGGGAAGTGGGTCAACGGTCTGAAGGGAGGAACGTGACAGTAGGAGAGAAAGTGAGTTCGAGCAAACGGGAAGATGGCGGCTGAGACGAGGGACAGGTTTCTAAATTAAGTCGAAGGAAAGCAGAAGCGCGTGAGGGAGAAGAAAATGAGTGAAAATGTGAGAGACAGAGAGGAAAAGGGAAAATCCACGGGAGGTGAAGGCAGTAAGAGAAATGGGCCTCATAAATGTCATTCCTTTCTGGGTGATATTCATGGCAAATGTCAAAGACCGAACTTACAGGAGGTTAATGCTCCAAAATACACACAAACTCATGTATGAACACTGTCAAACACAGACTTTCACCCCTCAGACAATGACTTTTGAAAGTAGGTATTGAGGAAGTGGGCCTGCGGAGAAGCTGTACATCTTAAAGACTGTAATTACACATAACTGTCAGTCTAATTAAAGCTTTTAATGAACTCAGTTAGAGCTCAGAAAGGACAAAAAACTGCCACTGGAACACAAGCCTGTTTGTTAGTATGCGTGATAAATGATGCGCTCAAGGAAGAATGTGCACACAAACACCAACACAATCAAACATTTTAATGAGCCTGAGAGCAGCTTTGAGGTCCGCCATCTAATAAACATGTGTACATTTAAGGGTCTTTCACAAAAACACACACAGAAAACTAATTATTCCTGTCACTTTCTGTGGTGATAAAGTGTTAAAACCCTGCCCACCACAGAGACATGACTGTATGGACGACCTTTGGAACAATTGGATTTGCCATTAAGGGAAAACTTTATTTAAGGTTTAGCCTAAACGCTCCACAACAGAGGTTTTATCTACATAATAAATCATTAGGCTCGGCTGTTTAAACTCTTGGCTGCCCCCTGCTTCTGGCTGGCTTGGTAAAGGAAATCAGATCAACGTCAAAGACCTGAAAATGTCGGGTCTGGACGTGGAGGGAGATAAAGCAGAAAAAAATTCAACAGTGTTTTATTGTGTGTGGGCGAACTGAAGTTATGTGTAATTATAGGGCACATTATGTATTACTCTTTAAAGTGGCTGAATTTACTTTGTAAACAAAGTCCATTTTTAATGTAATATCTATCTATCTATCTATCTATCTATCTATCTATCTATCTATCTATCTATCTATCTATCTATCTATCTATCTATCTATCTATCTATCTATCTATCTATCTATCTATCTATCTATCTCAATGTTAAGAGTTCCACTGTATAATAGCTTTACAGGCACTTTAAAGTCATTAAGGCTAAAACACTTTTTTCGTGTTGTTAACATGTTCTGTGGCATTTTTCTGATGCTAAAGGACGTATCTTAAGAAAATTTAATTCAAAATTGCATTTCTGAGTATTTCTGCATTCAAATTGCTGCAGACACAGTGGATTTGTGATGTAGAAAAGGCCCTGGGTGGGCCACAAGCTCCTACTCCGCTAGCTATAAGCTAGCTGTAAGCTAGCGGTAGCGCTAGCATTAACAGAGATCTCTCAGCCACAGGGAGGCACAGAGGTGAATTGCTACTGAGCTACTGCTGCTATGCAGAAACTACTTCCTAGAAAACAGGTTACAGGTTTTGTGATTTTGGGTTAAAACTCTAGAATCATATGATCATTGATATGCTTTAAAATAGCTCAAAAGATGATTGGAGTGGATCTTGAAATATCACCAAATAAAGAAAAATCTTGGAATAAAAACAAGATGTTAAAACATTCAAATCTAACAAGTCAGGGTATATTTCCACTACAATTTCTTATGTCATATAACTCTTAATGATTTAAAGGCTTGAAGCCAGCTGGGTGATAAATAAGTCTCCTAAAAGTTGAATCCACTCTGGTATTGCTTCTACATTTTTAAACTCAAACATCCCTGAAACCAGGCCGCTAGTTTAAATGTGCTCATCTGGGTGACAAGAATGATTCCAATCACTCCGCCAACCCACGACGCTCACGTCATCAGAAAGAGTGGGCAGGAAGTGCTCGCTGTTGACTTTACAGACAAAGGTTGAATTCATCCGTAACCTACAACCATAAAATATATGAAAAACATTGTTTAACCTAAAAATAATCCTTTCAACTTAGTTTCTCTGGCTCAAGTCACAGTGGCAAAACATGAATTCTCCTCACATAAATGCTTAAAAATACATTGCTGAAATATTAGTTACCTACTGATAATAAGTGTGAATTTACATGCAAGGGAGGAATGCTTGATGGATGATAGACAAATCCACATAAACTTTAAAACAACGTCTTTAAAATTCCCTTTTTAGAAGCAAAACGAAAGAAAACTTGACATTGCTTCATTACATTTACTTGAGAGGAAAACAGTTTTAAATCATGGCTGTTATTGGAACATTTTAGACTGTTATTAGACGGTAAGAGTGGAGACACGATGGGAAACGAGGTTAGATGGGGATAAAATAACAGGCTTCTTGCCAGAACAAGGGTTCTGTGATTCATGATTGATGCATTAATCCGTCGGCCACCGGGTCAGCTGGCATCAGAGTGTTAAGCTACTTTTTTGAACGACCTCTACTGCACAGATTTTCTACTTTTAAAAACAATGCTGTTAGAATTTTACTGCTTCCAGATGCTAGTTCTGACTAGCTAGTCCACATACTTTTACTATTATGAATATTATTTGTGTGTTTTAGTGAACGTAAAGAAATGGGACAAAGGAAACAGTCTCTTTTCTCCTTCCCCTTGAGCTTTCGTCTCTCTGCATGCCGTCCTGTTAACATCTGTTATTTCATACTTACACACACAGATGCACTTTCAACCTGTCTCAGCTTTTGTGTTTGAAATGTACCAGCCAGGGCCGAGTTACAACACAGTCCAGACGTGCAGGGAGGTCCCTCTAATGGATCGACACAGATTCAACACACTGTGCCCCTCTGTGTGGATGTGCTGGCCTTAAATGTCCTTGAACCAGGTCAACAAATCGAGTTGTGTATTTGTGTGTGTGTGTATATAATGTAATCTCGATTCTGAAATGTTTTACTACTCTTTACCAGTCCAGTGTCCCTGTCTCATCCCCTCACCTCCATCCTCACTCCCTCCCCTCTGCTATTATTCTTGTTTCTAAAAGAGGAAAGAAACTGAAACACACACACATAAATACAAAAACACGGGAGGCAGCCGGGCGAAATAATACATCTTGACATCTGTGCTTGCATACTGCTGGAGGGAGAGATCCGGGAGGGAGTAAGTGGAAAGAGGAGAGGAGGAATATGAAGGAGAGGATGACGGACAGCAGAAAGCACAGGGCAGTTATATACCGCGTGTGCATGTGTTGCAGATACATGCTTACTGTGTGTGTTTTAATGTATGTGGAAGTGTGAGAGAAAGAGTTGGATGATGTTTGTTTAGCTCCTCTGTGATTAAAGCAGCCAGCTTAAAACTGTGTGCTTAGCTGTTTGGCAATCTGTCTCTTTTTTTAAACCATTGTGTGCGTGTGTGTTTGTGTGTGTGTGTTTGCAGATTTATCATGCAGACATGTGGGTGTGTTTGCATTCTGTTTATGTCAGTCTACCTTTAGTTTTAACGTGTTTACAGTTGTGTCTTTAATCATATTTGCACCTCTTAAGCATGTCTGGAGGTAACTGCATAGAAGTACATCTGTGCTGCAGCCTGTCTGCGTCTCCTCCCCTCAGTGTGTGTTTTACTGTTTAATCTCCAGCTCCCGTTTGCTTAAGTGAAATCATCCACTCATGTCTGTTTAACACAGGAGTGGAAAAACCTGTGCTGATTAGTACAAAGTTTCACTCGGAGCTGTCCTGAGGTTTGTTTGCATTCCGGCTGTTTGATGTGGAGTTTATTTCGCCTGACTGCTGAAAGATAACTGTCTCTTTGTGTCACCTCAGTTGTCAAGTTCAACAAACTTTATCTGCCAGATAAGATCGTTCTCACAGAGTGAGAGTAAGTCCGCTTGGCGAGCTGCATGAAAACAAGTGGGGCAAGTTTAACAAATACATACTCTAAGTATTAATACAGATTACAATTATATTTCGGAACTGTGGCTCAACTTAACATCAAGATATTGTGACCCAAAAGAGTAAAAGGTTTGTTTGACTTCATGCTAAAAGCAAAAACAATAACCATAGCATAAACAAATCATATAAAATGTTGTAATCATTACATCATATCCTTTAGATTATCAACAAAAAGATCATGCAGAAAGCTTTGATGTAGTTTGTAGTTTCAATGTGATGAATTACAAACAGGTTGTTAGCTGTAGCTCTTTTACAGGCTGCTTGTTGCTTCTGTTTTTGTTAAAGCTAGCATTAGCATCACGATGCGGCACTCAGTTAGTGACAGATAATTAATGTTGATAGTGTGTGTGTAACATTAGCATTGCACAGAACTTTGCTTTAAAGACCCACTCCGATCGCCTTTTGAGCTATTTCAAAGCGTCTCAGTGATCTTTAAATTATGATTATGGTGTTTTTGCCCAAAATCACAAAACCTGCGTCGTTTTATAGGAAGTAGTTTCTACATAGCGGCAGTAGCTCGTTAGCAATTCGACTCTGCGCAGTGGGCGATACTGTTGTCGTGGAGGACCCCCCAAGTCTCCCATTGCGGAAAGCTCTCTGTTTACGATAGCACTAGCTTACAACTAGGTCAAAGCTAGCTTACAGCTAGCTGTGAGCAGGAGCTTTTGGTCCGCCCAGTGCCTTTTCTACATCACAAACACAGTCTGTTTTGCTACTGATTCACAGCAATTTGTATGCAGAATTACACAGAAATGCAATTTTGAGCTTAATTTTCTTGATCTATGTCCTCTATCATCAGAAAAATGCCACAAGAACATGATAACAACAGGAAAACCATGATTTTCATCAGAGTGGGTCTTTAAACTAGCTTTAATATAAAAAGTTCTTCTAGCAATGAGTGAAAAGTTGACAGAGTGACTGGATAAGAAACGCTGTGAAAAATATCATGTTTAGCTAAGTGCTGTATTCATGTTAATTAGCAAATTTGCAGATTGAGATGTCATGTTTTAAAAGTTTTGTCAGAAGGGTTTTGAATTAAGAGTTATTTATGTTTCAAATAGTTTCTTAGTGCCAGCTTCTCATGCCTGGTTTCTGCTGTTCTGAAAAGAACAGACACTTTCAGCAGACCAAAGCAGAGTTGAGAGCATCTTAGAAGGTGCGGAGAGGTTGCTGCCGACAGGGTGATAGACATGATGGAAACTGTGGAGGAGAGGAGAGAGAGTTTCCCACCTGAGTGAAACTTTTAACAGGGTCAAGTGGGCAGTTCTCGTGTAAAAACAGCAAGGGCCAATTCATATTTTAGAAGTGCCATTCATGCACAGCGCTTCCAGCAGAAACGTGAAGATTCTGAGCTCTTGTTGGATCACAAGCCCACTACTCTTACCTCCCAGGACTTCTAGCAGCTCTTTTAAAGGCCTGGTTTAAATAAAAATGACTTTTAACAGCATGCCAAAAGATGGCAGATGGCTGATATCTCCACTCGCAAACTGACTGACAAAATCTCTCTAAACAAGACGTGCTTAGGCGGTGAAAAGATTGAAATAAGTGAGATGTACTTTTTAGACTCGTGGAGCAAACAGAGTGCCCCTCAGCGTCAGTGTTTTCACTGTGCTGTACTCGGCTAAAAATATCATTTCCACTGGAGTTCTCAGTGACAAAAAGGGAAGCAAAAAACCCAGAAAACAGGCAGATTCATGTTACCGCTTCATATAACTCGAAACCCTAAATAAACTATGACTAATTCGTCACTCGGTGTCATGTTTGCGAGTTGGGCGACCTTTTTCTCTGCGGCGCCGCCAAAACTTCTTCGATTACTTTATTAGTAATCCGTTTAAAGCAGCTCGCTCCGAGTACTGTAAATCTGTCCCGCTGCTCTAATCTCCAATTCATCACACGTTTCCTAATCACACTCCAGAAATAACAAACCTGGAATTACTTAGTCTCTTCTTTCTCTGCAAAAAAAGATCCGAGCCAAACGCAATCAAAGGGTTTATGGTGCGCATATGAATCACCGAAGATTCACAAAACTGTTTGTCTCATTACATTGCCGAATCAACTAAGTCTCCAATTTTAATTAAAACATCTTATGATTTAAAATGGACCCGTAATCATGTAAAAGTGCTGTGATGCCAAGGTCAGGCTTATAAAAACAGTCCCTAAATCTTCTAAAGGACAAACCTGGAAAAATACAAATAATAAAAAAAAAAAGGTTAAAACGATAAAAGAGACCGATTTCTCCATTAAAGCTTGCCTTTCCTCCCGGGCGACTGGCTTCCAGAGGCGGTGACTGGAGCAGAACTGTTGCTAAAGATGAGGTAAGAAGCTATTTGTCACAACAGGGACGCTCGTCTTTCTGCAGCAAGAGAGCAGCCCAGCGAGGCTGGAGGTGCCGATGAATTAGTTCACTGTTTTCACTCATTATGCCCAACTGACTGCCTCACTTTTTCTCTGTCTTTATTTACAACCTTTTCTTCTTCTTCGACTTCTCTGGCACCACACATACACACACACATAGAGCCAACAAAGACCCCGCTCATAATGAGGGCATAGTGGTGTCTGAGTGTGTGTTATTATTTGTGTGATTAGTCTGTGTGTGTGTGAGCAGTGAGGGAAGGATTACTGCGGTTCCAACGTTGTGAATAGAGGCCAGCCTGGGCTCTGGCCCTGGCTGAATTAATTACTCTAATTAGCTTCTTAATTGCATATATTAAACCAGTGGTTAGCAGGTCTGGAGCCGTAGTTAGAGCCTGGATCTAAAGCTGGAGCTGGGGGGGTCGGTACAGGCGGACAAAAGACCATTACGCACCAACTTGAATACACGAGAGAAATTTGGAAACCAGCTCCACCTTTCTGCCCCCACCCTCACCCACTTGAGATGGTTTGAAGTGCAGAAACGAGACCAGAAGCTCCCCCTTGACGACGTGGGTATTCAATTATCCAGGCCTCCTCCTTCATCAATATATAATCAGCACATACTGCGGCAGCAGATGTGTGGTGCCAATATGGACGATAAGCCCCCGTCCAGAGGGAACAGAGGGGATTAATATTAGAATTACAGGGACCACTTGAAGTCATCTTCTTCAGAAACCCGGCACTGTATCACTCACTCACTGATTGATCTGAGAGCAACATGATCTAGACGACATCCAGACCACTGGTTGTACCACCCGTTCCAATTTTACACTTTTTTGGCACATCAGTTTTGAGTTTTTGGGAATTTTTTTGTCGATTCTCCGTCTTTGGTGACGATCTCAGCATGTTGAATCGAAGGCAACGGGATTTTTTTCCTTGATTTTAACACAAAACATCTTCAAGGATCAAACAAAACTTCACTTGCCTTCAAATCTAACTTTCTAAAGCACCTTCAAATCATCACAGTACATTAAAATTAGCTTCTTGCTTTGTTTGGTTGACTCTAAAGAATAAATAAAAGAAGGTGGAGGTTTGACAGAGGGGAATAGAACAATAAGTGGCAACAAAACAGCCGAAAACGTCTTGTTTTGTTTCAGAAATCCACCCAAAGTATCTCACAACACCAGCTATTAGTCAACAACAAGCAAACAGCTAGTCCGCTAATGAATCTCCCCTCAATAAACAAGTGGAGCAGACGCGCACGCACTCACAGCGTGCATGAGCGAAGAGTGATAATGATGTTCTTTGTGGAGTTTTTTGGGGTAATTAGAGCTGCTTAAATGGTGGGTAAAAAGGATTTGCAGCTGATTGTTTGTCCTTGTGTCTTTGAGCCGCGGGCCCTCTTGCTCCGCTGAGTGTCAATACTGTCTCCTTCTACTATTTAACAAAAAAAATTCCTTCTCTCTTCATCCAACAGCCGAACTTTCCTCCCGATTCGCTCGATTCTTCCCGCTCTTTTTTTTTTCTTTATGCATGCTCGAATTATTCAAGCTTGTCAGTTTCCCCTACAATTTACACTCTCTCATACTGTTCTTCCTCCCGCCGGTACTCGTCCTCTCCATCTTCTACTGCTGAACAGCTGCTGGGTCCAATTGTGAAGCAAGAACACCATAATCTGCCTCACACATGCTGAAGATCATCCCAGCAACTGACTAAAAAACTATACTTGAGGACGACACCAGCAGTGTGTACTTTTGTCCTCTTGAAGGAAAAGTTCAAATGACTTTCTTAGACTCATATTAAAAAATACCAGATACATAAATTAAGTGTGGCTATGGTGTTAAAACAGCTTTAGCTTGTAAGCGTCCAAATCAATGGATCTTTTTCATTTAAAGCAGAAATGTTGCACAGATGTTCAACAGTAACTCGATGTGTAACAGTAAATCTAAATGTCTGTTGTTTATCTACAGTTTTTAGCTTCTTGGTGAGGTAAAGACACCAAAACAACAACAGCTAGCATAAAACACCTTGAGCCGCCAACTGTTGCTGTTGTTTTACTGTTTGTTATTTTTCATCCATCCTACTTGTCCACATCATTTCTTTCTATCTAAAGTTTCTTCAATAAGAAAAAATCTTTTATTTTAATGTGTGCAGCACAAAACATGGTTGTGATAAACCCACATTTTCATCACGAGCGCCCCCTAATGGCTGGCTGCAGAACTTTTAAGTCCCGCCCCTTCCTTTAGAATGAATGAGACATTTTGCAGACCAAATGTAAAAAACACAGTGACTATGTTTACGTGCTGTCAATATTCTGGTTATGGTTGGGTTAAAGTCACTATTTGGGTTTCTGAAACATTCGGAATAACCCGTTTGTGCGTGAGCAGAAAGAGTTACTCTTGTATACATGGAGCATTTCTGTAACTTTTCGGTAGCCTTCTTGTAAATCTCTGTACTTTCTGCCATCCACAAAACACATTATATACATGATTTTAAACACACTAACAAAGAAATGTGTTTACTTCCCGCTCCAAAAGTGTGGTGCTGCGCCTCGCCATGCTTACCTCTACTTCCTGTTTACTTCTGCACATGCGCTCGACGGCACATACAGGAAGTTCCTCTAGTCTAAAGACCAAGATCTGATGCAAATAGAACATGCACATTAATGTTCCTTTAGATAGGGATATGCTGATCCGGGTTTATAGGACCAAATATTTGGGTTAGAGAAGGCTTGCCCCACGTCTCATAACCCGGTTTTTAAATACCGGGTTATGAGAAAATTCTGGTTTTTGGCGATTATATCGTTCATATCCTGGTTTTGCATGTAAATGCAGTCAGTGTAACTGTAGATTCATGTAGCTCTCACCTTGTTCCTGCATGTTCATTTAGTATTTTTTCCAATATGTTTAACTTCTAAAGCACTCAAGTATTGATGATCCAGAGTGTGGCTCATGATTTATTGAAGCTCTTAGTGATTTTGATAGTCCAGATGTTGAAACTGAGATGGAAATACATTTTGTGGACTTTAAACTTTAACATCTACTGACATGTTACTAACATATAGGAGCTATGGTTATATTATTATTAATTTGCAGCAAAAATCTTTGTTACAATAAACTTTATTTATCTTTAGAGACTGTAGCATCCTGGAGTTCCAGGTTTTTATCATCGTCTCATTCTTTCAAAGGATTCGGAATCATTTTGAATTTCAGGGTAACTCTCTTCCTGTTTCCTGTTTGTATACTCGGCTACGTTCATCTCATTCAAGGCCATTTTTATTCCTCCTTGCAAAAGAAGAATATGCATTTTCCAAAATGGAGAACAGATGGGTTAGCGAGAAAAGTTTCATCATTAAAGTAATCAGTGTGTGAAAGCAAACACACACTTCATGTCTGCATGTCTGTGCATGAGCTCCAAACATCTGTCTGTGTGAACATGCTCATTATGTTGATCAGGGGTCATGTTTGTGTGAACCTGAGCACTAAATCAAGGCTATATTAGCAGCGTAATATGCTCTGCTGATGGCAGAGGTCAGCCAAAAGGTGCGCTTGTTTTAAACACCCCCTGTGCTTGATAACCAGGTCTCACATCTTTCTACACAAACAAGACTGCAGCAGCACAATGAAGACTTTGTTTGTTGAGCTGCGACACTAAACGAGGGGAAGTTTGTGTGTGTGAATTTGTGCGAGACATACCGACAGAGTAGGAAGGTTAAATGAATCATACACTGTGAACCAGGTCCGATCCAATTAGGGAGGTATTCTTCTTGTCTGACCTTTAGCAGGAGAGACGTATTCACACTCGCTCATGCAATCAACCCCAAACCCGGCGTCATAACTGCACACACACAAACAACAACCGCACAAACACAACAGTCACGCAAGCTGCACACAAACACCCGCATGTTATATACCCACCACCCACACACACACCCAATCTCACAGACAGTAGCGGTGCTCTGATTGCTGACCTAAATCGGCCAGGCGATCTGTCACTTTCTCTTACTCACACTCAGCACACATCTTTTTTTTTCATCTTTTCTCTCTCCTCTTTTTTTTTTTTCTTGCCCAAACATCCCTCGTTCACTCTGTGAGTCACTTCACATCATCTCACACACGTCCCTCTCTTCTATTATCTTTGCCGGAGAAGCTTTGGCTTTATTTGTACCACCAATACACAGATATGCATATGGGTCTCTGCTGCGAGTGTACTGTATATTAACTGTGGTCTGAATAAACAAATATCTCCAAATATCATTTAACACTTGAGATAATGACTATTATTTTAAATTAAACCATCTTTTCCACTATCTTTTCTCTCTTTCCCGCTGAAAGATGCAGATAAACTTTATCTCTGCGGGTGGAAATTAGCCGGATCCTTTGAGCTAACCCCCCCCCCACGGCCTCCTCTATTCCATTTTCCACTTATGCACTTTATTTGAGGCTATTTTCACACATGAGAGTTTAACTGAAGCAGTTTGCCCTAAGAATTCGATGTGTTTGGTGGAGTGTGAAAAATGTGTTGCGAGGTAGAAAGGCAGGTCCACCTCGAAATAGTTGTTAGGGACTGGCCAGGAGCAAACTCCAGGCGCGTCCCCTGAGGGCCACAAATATAAACACGCTTCAAGTTGAAAAATGTATCACAGTTTAGCACAATTATATTCAGGGTGGTCTGAATCAGACAGCTGTTATATGCAGCTGGTTTTTTAATAAATTATAGACAGGATTTTTAGATAAATAGAGTTCCACACATTCAAATGCTACTCAAGCATTTCAAAGGTGATTTTTTTAAAGCTTCTGTTCCTGTAAATGAACCCAAAAAAGATGATTTTACTTCCTGATCTCAAGGAATTAGACTATCTTTTGGTTTGAAGAGAAATAATTAGATAATATCTTTTTAAAATAAAAGAAATATGGGGGAAAAAAGATTCTAATTATTTGTGCTTGTCATAAAATGAGAGCTTTTTAAAACAATTTTACCTTTAAAAAATGGCGTTCGATCAGCCTCTTTAATCTATGTTAATGAAATCCACACAAATTAAAACTAAAGAATGGAAAAATTCAAGGATTTTAATCTGCAGAGGTTTTAAATTTGAGATTTTGAAACCAATGCAGCTTCAGTGCTTCTGATTTTACAAGCATGGACGACCCCTGAAAGTCCAAAACGCTATTACTTTTTAATACAGTTTGCAAACTGTAAACAGTAAACCGAGAGAAAAAAGTTCAGTAAACATCTAAAACCTACAGAATCCCTGTCTGGAAAGGTCAGAGTTCAGCTTCTACCCTGTAATTTGCCACCAGACAGGTGAGAAAGAACCAGATCCTCTCACTTTCCTTTCCCTCTTCCTTTAGCCTGGCAGGGGGCCTAAATCAGACGCCTTAAAACATGTTCAAAAATTCAGCAGATACAGATTTCCACGAGTCCCTCTATCCTCCGTCTCTTCCACTCAACTGCTTTTCCTTTTCTTTGAATCTTTCTTCACACTGCAGTCACAAACTAGTGTGCATACAGTGTACACAGACACTCGTGCAGCCTCGCTCGTATGCACATGGGGAATCATAAAGTGTTGCAGAGTGGCAACAGAGTGCAGCTCATTTAGTCTGCAGTGCAGTGCTTCTCTCCTCTCCCTCATTGTCTTTCCTTCTTTCCCCTCTATTTCACTCCATTTGGTTGTTGTTACCCATCTTTCTCCCTCTTCATCTCTGTCTCCCTCCTCGGCGTTCTCCCTCCCTCTTGCCTCCATTCTGCGTCATTTATTCCAGCTTAACCCTGATAAATAAACCAGTGGGTACCTCTGCATTATTGAACACGGTGACATTGCAGTCTGGAGGCATGATGCCTGCCCCGCGCTGTCCGGCAATTAAGACCACATTTGTGCGCTCGTTTAGCTCCACCCCTCCGAGCAAAGTTGCACACGCAAGTGAAACTTTTTTATTTGTGGCGTTAACTTGCCAGAGCATTCAAATAACCTCATAAATAGGAATTTTACAGACACACCTTTGCAAAAACTTTTCCAACAAGAAGCACATGTTTGGAGCTGCTCAGCTGTTGTATAATTCATGTTAAAGAGGTGGTGTTGTTTATCTCTGCTACCGTGTGTCTGAAAGCTCTCTGCGGAGCCCCCGGGGGGGGGCTCTGCTCCATAAACACACCACTGGGAGTCAGTCGTCCACAGAAAGGAACTTCCTGTCCGTCCTGCACATCCTTACAGGTTGCACCTGCTGGTCCCACAATCTCTCTCTCACACACACACCTGTGTCTGCTTCAAGCACACACACACAAGCACAGGCTGATTCCGCCATCTGTCACAGTGTGTAACAACAACAGCACTGCAGTCCCACGCCGACTGACCCGTTCGCCACCATAGATCTGACCGAATTTTGTGCGGATGCAAACATATGTGTGAGGCTTTTTTTGGAGTGTGTGTGAACTATTTTGAGGTTATTTTGTGTTTACCGCAGCGTGCCTGCTCGGATGCCAACGTGCGTGTGAGAGCACATATATTTATGAGAAAGCCCCCGTGCACGGAGATGTGAGAGTGCATATGTTAGAGGCAAAGAAGATTACTGGCATCTGTGTGTGTGTTGAATGTGTGTGAAAGAGAGACATCAGTCACGTTTGAGGTCATATGTAAGTTGACTGTGAGGCTGCAATCATTCACTGCAGGTTGGTGTGTGTGTGTGTGTGTGTGTGTGTGTGTGAGCGTGCATGTCCTGTTTCCTTGACTGCGGCGGCGGTGATTGAAAGTGGCCGTGTTGTTTCAGTGTCACCCTGCAGATGAGATGCAGAGACTGTGCATCAACACAACCTGCCTCTGTCTGATGTCAACCTCCATTTTTCTTCCTCTTTGACTTTACCTTCTTACACATGTCGGCTAAAGTGTTTCTCTACGTCTTCGTCTGATGTGAGTCAGCCTGACTGCATCTTTCCAGTCTTCTGCCCCAAAGCAAATGGTACTGGTTTGACTGCTAGCATGTGATGACAAAGCCAGTTTCTGTCATGGTCTGCGGGTTTTGTTGTGTTCTTTTTGTCTTTGTTTTCGTTGTGACCTTCCATGGTTTCGTTTCTTTGTGGTGCTTCCTGTTAACTTTTCCCTCCTGCTCGTCTCTTACCAGATTTCAGTTTGTTGATTATCACATCGTTTGTTCATTTGTTTTTCTATCTTAATGTACCTGCTTTTTGTTGAGTAGGTCCTTGTTTTGCCGTCTTAACAGCTCTGATGATAGTTGCGGAACGTTAGTGTGTTTCTTCTCTGTTTATTAAACCTGTTTCTCCAAAATAACATCAATTTTTAATGCAGATTCAGGTTGAACCCTTTCTCAAAGAACGTTTGAGAATATGCAAACATTTTTTCATCCTTGCAGCCGGAAATGACATTTAAGGGTTCCAGAGTAAAAACATCTTGAAATGTCGCCTTTAAATTTTCGTGGATAGACAAAATGCAATTTTATAAATCAGGGTCAGAGCTCCCGTGCTAACCTAACCTTGTTTACAATTTATTCCAAGTGTGCAAACTTTATGAACATGTCTTGTTTTTGGTACATTTATAATCAGCTGTGTTGGGTGAAGATATTTCCACAAATAATGTCAAATTTACAATGATATTATTGGAAACGCAGAATAAAAAAAGAAAAACAGTGTTTTTGTGTGGACAAGATCGATTTTAAAAAATGCTTATTCAGGTGGCAAGTGTCAGATTTTTAACAAGTAGATTCTGTAGAACTTGTTTTCACTCTCTTTTCCTGCATCTTTGAGAGCTTCTAAAAATAACTTCTAGGTACCAGGTTTGCTGTGGGAATTTCTTTTTTCTGGTCTTTGTTTAAAGTAATTTAACAATATTTTACGACAATGTTTTAGTTTTTATTAAAGGCCCTATATATTTGTTTGTTTGTTTATTTATTTGTGGGTTTAAAAAAAAAAAAAAAAAGGAATGAGAAGAGAAAACAATGTTGTTTACAAATATATATGTAGACTGGAGCTGCACGGTGGTGCAGTTGGCAGCACTGTTGCCTTGCAGCAAGAGTTTGCATGTTCTCTTCGTGCATGTGTGGGTTTTCACCGGGGACTCCGGCTTCCACCCACAGAACAAAAATATACTTGTAGGTTAATTGGCGACTCTAAATTGGCCCTCGGTGAGAATGTTTATCTGTTTCCATGTGACCCTGTGATGGACTGAAACCTGTCCAGGTGTAGCCCCGCCCCTCGCCCAATGACAGCTGGAGATAGACACCGGTAAACAGAAACAAGCTGGTAAAGATAATGATTGACAGACTGATATATAGATTGGGCCCATTACTGATATTATGATAAAAAAAATGAAATTACATTAATTATCATCATTTTTTAGTTTCCTGTATATGTAATTCTGATGTCCACATTAAGGAAGGACACATTATATTAAATGCAAAATATTTCTAATATATTTAAAGTGTCCTTATTTCCTTTTAAACAATTGGGGAAGTCCCAGATATAAAACAATGGATTATTCAATATTTTATATCTGCACTTTGTCCCTTAAAAAACAACTTTTTTTTTTTTTTTTACCCAGAATTATGATTAAACAAATAACTTCTAACAAGCATCTATAGGTGTTGTTGCAAGGTTTGATAGATATCGTGATTCTTTAAAATAAATCATAAAAAAATCTTAAAGGAAGTTTATAAAACTTGAACAATCGTTAAGTGCATTCATCCAAAAAGTGTGAGTTGCGCAAGGCAGATTGTTCTTACAGGAGCCTTTAAAAGGCAGTGAAAGGAATGATTTGTGGTTTGAGTTGATGTGCTGAGTGTGTGTGTGTGTTGCATGAAACACTGGTGAAAGACACGAGGGTGGAGACGCTGAGAGACAGACAGACTGAGACAAAACAGAGAGTGAGAGACGGGCAGCGAGAGCGGCACAGAAATGGGTTTACGTAAACTCTGACCTCATGTTAGGAAAGAAAACATCAATCAATAAGTATGACAAATCAATTTCCCCCGCTCTTTCTCTCCTCTCCCCAGGATACGGAAGAAAAGAATTACTTTTAATGAGATTCAGGTAATCTGATTACAGAACAGTGGCATCTGTGATGCATTAGAGACTTTAAAAGACTTTTTTCCTTTAAAAGTACCGAGAAGACTTATTTTTCTCTTTAGAGAATCATTTACACTACTTGTTGATGATTTCAGAATAAATGGAGTTTCATTATGAATTTATGTGTTTATTATGATGACAAATTGCACAGGAAACTGTTCACCCGGTGGGCTTTAAGCAAAGTTCCAGGTGTAATGGCTTTGACTTTGAAATTAACTTCCACCGGCCTGTTTTCTCCTGCCGCTCATCCAGACAGACACGCCGACATCTTTCATGTGTGCCCACTCTGCTGCGTGCAAATGAAATTACAGCACGTTATACTTCTTAATTAAAACAGGATAACCCAGAGGCTTTAGAGTACATCGCTGCGCTGACGTGCACTAACATACTAACTAAAACTCATCCAGTCCAGAACATGTTCTGTGTAATTGCGACAAATATGGACAGTTAGTAAACAGAAGATACGCTGGATAAACTGCAAACCATAAAGAAACGTATTAATATTCTCCATTAATCACTCACAACCGAAGCGTCTCGGCTCAGACGTTGTCTCGTCTTTCTTGTCCAGTTTGTGTCTGTATGAAATTAACTGAACATGCACGACCTTCTGTAGCAGCTGTGAATTGATCGGGACCGAGGTTGTCAATCGATCAGTCTTGTCTGCAGGTGTGGAGATAAAGACGTTTGTGTCTCAAGACTTCTGATTGTTCACTAGTTAGACTGTCGACATATGGAGCGTTTTCTCAAAATATCACATGAATCTGTTTATTGTGTTTGTGCAGAATAATCAGTCAGAAGAGTTGGAGATAATAGCTGAACTCAGGACTGTGAGATCTCACGTGTTTTATTCACAAGCGGACCAAAATGGCTAGAACTCTGTTATTTCTGTTTATTCTGTTACATTCATCGAGATGAAATTCCAGCATTTCATTATATTTTAGAGGATTTAACAGACGTCTTTTAAATATGTCGGATCCTTTTCTGCATCTGTTTATCAAGTGGTGAATGTTTTTTTTAGCCCATTTGGTAATTATGCACAAGTAAAAGTGAGCAGAAGCTGCATCATGGGACCTTCTTTGCAGGGGGTTCAGGTGCAGCCACTTTGCAAAACTGTCCTCAACAGAGACTGTGTGGATAAAAGCCAACCAGTGGCTTCTGCTGGTGGTCACTGCTCCCCTGCTGCTGAATCCCTCCTGACTGCTCCAGACTTTCACTTTAAAACCATGAAATAAACTCTGATGTCTGTTGTTTTGCATTATTGCATGTGTGAGTTCGTACGTTGTGCAAAAAAAAAAAAAAAAGTTATCACAGTTATTGTGTGTAAAATTATTATTAGTCAAGGCAAAGCATGTGATCCATCTGCACCCAAAACACCTGTGAGATGTAGCCTGTGCACGATGGCTCCAAGCTTATCAAGTAATGTTGTAAAATCATGAACAGCAACCGAATGCAAATTGCACTTTTTAAAAAGAAACGATGCGTCAAGCGAATTTACATCCGCAGTTAAATTTAGCTATCTGAGAGCCGGTTTTATGTAGCCTGTAAGTGTCCGTTTTTTGCAGGCTGTTCTGGTTCTGCTGTTAAGGATGTAAGAATCAGTCTGAATTAATTGTCATCTGGATCCACATTCATCCATATCTGGTTTTCTAAATGCACTAAACTCTGACATAAAAAGACATAAGAAGGAACTTAACGTGCATCAAATTGGATCTAATAAGTGAATCTGAATTAGAATTTCTCTGCAGTCTCAGATGGCTTCAGATTTAAATTTGTGTTCCATAAATACACTGAATTAATAGAAATGCTACTCATGCAGGTGCAGGAGAAGCGTGCACAGTGTCTCACCTCGTCTCACAAACATATTATCACATGTAAGGACTGATAGTGAAGACTGAGTGCACCAGAAACCAACAAACAAATATAGAACACAAAAAGGCAAGAGGGACTTGACTGACTTCGAAAGATCTGATATTCTCTTTGTTTATTTCCAGCTCTGTCTCTCCACGTCTGTCCCAGCTTCCTCCTCCTCCTCCTCCAAACTTCCCTCCATCATTTTTTTGTGTTTTATTCCCCAAAAAAAGCAGACAGAAAGAAATGAAAAGAGGTTTTTGCACACCTGAGTGAATAGAGCTTGCAGGTGCGTGGGCAGAGAGCAGTGGGAATCAAACAGGGTCTCTCTCTTTGTCTTTCCTGCTCAGTCTCCCACTCCTGAGGTGTTTTTACAGTGCCTGTTTGTATTGGAAACTTGTGGGCGGTGGGAGTGCTCACATGCATGTGAGTGCACTGTGTGTGTTGAGTGCAATGCTTCATTTGTGAGTGCTAAACGCTCTTGGCTCTCGTCCTGTGTTTAAAAAACAAGCTGCGGGTTTCGGCTGGCGCAACCTTTACTTGCAGATTGTTCCGTCCGATACAAATGCTCGGCCCGGCTTGTCTTGATGACCTCATCGGGTTTTTTGCGCAGCCCAACTCCAAACAAACTTTTTGAATAAACCAAAACAAACTGGGCCTCCCTGTTTGCAGTCACTGCAAAGCTGGCGGTGACGATAAACAGACCTGAGGCCTGCACAGGACAAAAACATGACCAAGACAACCGTGGTCCTTAAGGCGACACGGAGAGACACGCGTTAGTCAATAAATCCCACACAAGTGGCAAATGTTAAGCCACTGCAAGATTTCATACAGACACTGAAATCCATGTGGTCATTTGGTCATTATTTTGCGGTACTCCTGTAGTTATAAGCACAAACACCGAACCTAATTACCATAAACACACCCACACAATCAGCGTCTTCATCTCTGGAATAAACAAACACACTTAGGCACAATCAGAAATCAGCCGTGCAATTATAACCCCCCCCCCCCCCCCCCCCCC
>SSNP01000024.1:1051284-1075133 GCA_006937955.1 Pachypanchax playfairii | reverse complement strand
CCCCCCCCCCCCCCCATCACAATCTACACCCTGCAATAAGGCTCAATGCCACGCCCATAAACACTCAAGCACATGCAGCTTTTCCCTTCGCCACAAATCCCCTGTGGTTCCTCAACTCACCGATGATGTAGTAGTCGTGCATGCTCTTGAACTCGTGCCCCCAGAGGTTCGGGGAGAACTCCTGGAACTTGATGGTGAAGCGACGCTCTCGCGTGGGTTCATCACACGTGAGCACGATGTTGGGCGCTCCCATCACCTCGCAGCGATCCGCCTGCTCTCTCGATGACACCAGGTAAAGTTTGTAGAACTCGTACTCTGGCGTGGACCTGGCGGTGTCCAACGGGGGGCAGATGAGGTCCAGCCGGTCCCCAATCTGAGGGTAAAGAACGTAGCCCTTGTCGTCCCTAAACCTAGAGGGAAGAACGCAAAAGATACAAGAAAACAGGAAAAAAATGAGTCTGGGGAGCCAAAAATACTGGAATCATCGATTTGATTAAGGTCTTTATAAACCAGTTCAGAGACACCTGCTGAATGAGCAACAGATGGGCCCTTTAGCTCTTTCACTCATCCTAATTTGGTAGTTTTTCCTGCCTCGTGGAGAACAGGTGTGTATGAACCTTACAGTCAATAGCATAAATATGATGATCCACAGAAAGAAGATAATCAACATGAAAAGGCAGAAAAGATGCAGCAATTTTCTCCTCATAACAAGCAGCATTATACATGCTCACAGCCCAAATTTTGGAAAGAACATTAGCACCAGCTAGGTAGCTTAGCTAAGTTTAAAATTCATGCAGAATCTAATGTAAAAGGAGGAGGAAAAGGGCACATTTTTCACTTGAAATGTCGGATTCTCTTTCTTTGTATTTGAGAAAAATTTGCAGGGAAACTGCAAGACATTTTGGAAACTCCTTCGTTATTTGGCGCCAACCGTCGCAACACATGTGACAAAACCTTCACAGTTCAAACCTTAAACCTGCTTATACCACATACACGTGACATGTATGTATAGTTGTTTTTCAAAATAAATGTTTTATAAATAAAAATCAGAAAATAATCACCATTAAACACACAGTATGCAATGGTTCAAAACCCTTCACATCCAGTAACACAGACTCCCACTGCACATGTGCTTGAAATAGATGTTGAGATCAAAACAGCACTTCGAAGTGCTTACATTTTTTTTATTTTAGCTTTCTTTCTTTGCAAATAAAAAAAAACATCTTTTCTCTGAGCTCATTTTCCTTTTTTCCAGTGTTTATATTTAGAAGTGAGAACTGAGGCATGTCCATAGAGGAAGAGCAGCAGCAACTATCTGAGCAGAAGATCCGCAGAACAAAGAACAACACTGTCAATGCCAAGTCTCAGGTATGTACAGTTAATTAGTTTGGAAATCAGCTGTCTCTGTGTATGTCATCCACTTCAGGGCGCAGCGTGTGAAGTCTGTTTGTTTGGAGATTGACACCTGTTATCTACACCTGGACATGATTTTAATTGAATTATTTAGGCCCTGAACTTGATTTACAATCACAGCTATGATAATTATTTACTTCTATCGTGAACTTTCTCTTTTGAGGGAATATTTCTCGTACAACAAGCTAAATTTGTGGCTCTCTCTCTGACTATACAGTTTACAGAAAAAATGTGAAGCGCAACCATCAAAAGGGCAAAAACTCAACAAATGACTCAGACTGTGTCACCGCGCGCTCCAAGCACAAGGCCATCTCTTACTGATAAGGTCAAGTACGATGAGTTATGAACAGAACTCTGGAGGCTTATGATCATTTTAATGCTTGGAGATTTAACAAACAGCAGAAAGACAAAGTATGAACACATGTTGTGACATTATCTCGCTTTAAAATAAATATTTGCACTGACGGGAGTGAGGAATTTGTTTGTGGTCACCGAAGTTCAAACGAAGGGCGTTGAGTTTTCTACTTTTTGGGATGTTTACAGTGTTTTAAGAAAAATGTTTGATGTGTAAATGGGAGGAAGTTATTGCCTGTAATGTCAGAGAGCACATTTTTCTGTTGTACCTCGGCTTCAGATGCTGTTTCTGTTTTCATCAAATCCACATGATCACTCGGGAGTCATGGCACTAAAAACATGCTTAATTATTCTCTCTGTTCTGCTGTCAGACAACCATTTGAGCAATAAAAATAAATAATACGAGATCACAAAGCACACAAAGACAATCAAGAATGTTACATAACTGTGCTGTCAAACAAGACAAATTGCACTACTGTCACATAGGCAGGAAGTGACAGTTTTATTTGATAAATTATTTTTTTAAACTCTCACCTTTTAGTTAGATCTGTCAGGATTATTTAATAATTTCTGGATTGCAGTAATCTACCAAAACCATTAAGCATAATATTTGATCTATATTTTCATTAATCTATAAAATGACAGGATGAAATATAATTAAAACTGCGTATTTTTGTAACAATTTCCTGGTTATGTTCTTTAAATCAAAATATTTCATTCATTCTGGTTGAATAGTCAAGTTAATGACAAAGATAAATAAAAATAAAATTGTAAAATATATTTTTAGTAAAATCAACAAAGTCCAAAGTAGAAGTTACATAAAGGATTAGCAACATTTATGTGATTTTTTGGTAACTGAATTAGCCCGAAAAAAAGGAATTTTTTCACACACTTCAAATCAGCTTCAGTTTTAAACCAGAAGCCTAATTCAATAATAATTTAATTTAGCTCCTACGTAATTTTTTTCTAACAAGTATAATTTTTAGAAAAATGAATCAAAAACAAGGTTTATTAATTTTTAGCGCTTGGAGCTTTTAAGCTAACTGATAACCTTGTTAACTTTGTTCCCCATAAAACAAGTATTTCCTGTTTCTGCTGTTGTGAGAGTAAATGAGCAAACTGTTGCTGCCTAAACACATCTGCATGACTTTCTTAACACTATTTAAAGTATTTTTCAGTGAGATCAGATTGAAAACAAGGACGATGCTAACATGCTAGTTCCTAGCTAATTTAAACAGGAGAAAGTCTCATAGCTAGCATTAACCTTCATGCTTTCTGAGCTTCATTAAAGAATATAGCTAACAACTATAACCTTAGACACCATGATATTATCTATAGGTTTATGAACTATCACTGAATCATCTTGTTAACTAACCATACAGTATCATCAAGCTGGTATATAACAGGTGACTGTGACAAATAACTAGTCAGAGTCTGTATAGATCCAAATAACGATGCCTGAGTAAGTCGGTAGCACCTTAAAGACGTGGTTTAGAATTTCACAGTGTTTTAAACCATCTCAGTTTGAAGTACACAACATTTCTACTGTCACCTCTGATACTAAGGAGTTCCTAGACAACATCTCTTTCAGGGAAGGACTTGCAGATTTCAGCAAGACAATGTTAAACTACATACTGCATCATCCCAACAACATGTCTTCACGGGAGCAGAGTCTGTGTGTTGAACTGACCTGCCTGCAGTCCAGATTTGTCACCAGTAGAAAACATCTGGAACATCATGAAATCAAAAGACTGACTACAAAGGACCGGGACTGTTCAGCTACTAGAATCCTGCATCAGACGAGAACGGGACCACATTCTCTTTCTAAAACTCCAGCAACTAGAGATGCAAAAATATCTCAGTTTAAACATCTGAAATGTTGTTTTTGTTCTACTGGGAGTTAAATATGGGTTAAAGAACACTGAAAATCATTATTTTTTGCTTTTATCTATGTTTTATAACAGCTTTTGGAGTTAGTGTTGTTGGTAGGAGGCAGTAAAGATCTTTCTGGGTGTTTTTTGTGCACCAGGATGTTTCAGACCACATCCTCCCCCATCATGATTTACCTCCTCAAACCTGAGCGGTAACAGGCCTGTTGGTATAAATTCAGATGCAAGCTTTATCAGTTGGCATGTTTGGCTTGTGGAGAACTTGAGAAGGCAGACTAAATGGTGGAGGAGTTTTAGCTCAGACGGGCCCCCGAGGCCTGCTGGGAAGCCACTGTTCCACTTCTCATTACGCGGGTCACACAGGGTTATCAGGCCATACTTGGACTGGAGAGGCAGGAGCTCAGCTTCACTCAACACTTCTAAACACAGACATATCTCTCCTTCCTGTTGGCTTCAGACTGGCATTCGCACCATTTATAGAGTATGAAATGTAAACATGGTGGTAGATCCTGAGGCTTCTGCTATAAAGCCTGCAGAGGAAAAAAAAAAATCTGTTTAAAACGTAGACTACAAAAACACACAGGCCCAAACAAATGCCCTTGTGCTGAACACAAAAGGTTTGTCTAAGCACATCCACCCACATCCAAACACACCGGTTCTGTTTTCTCTAAACACGAGCAACAAAATCAACCGACACACACACTTTTATAAAAACTAGAACCTTTTTCTTTTTACTTTTTGCTTCCTGCATGACGCATTGTGTGAGTTTTATCTGATGGTATCCTGAGTCACAGCGGAGCTGCACTGCACAATGGCAATGCAAACACACACTCACAGTGCATGTGTTGAGAGGTAATACGCCACTGGGCAACTTGAAAATGAAAGACAGAAAGAAAGTGGAGAAAATCGGTGAAGAGAAGAGATGGGGAACAAACAATATGTGCAGAACAAGCAGGGAAAATAAATCTGAAAGACAAATAAGGGAAATAAAGGAAGAATGAAAGAAGATTGAGTGAATTTGAGTATATTCCTGTGGCAGAACTCAATTTTATGATAGTCTCTATGTTCAGAGTGTCAGATTTGGTGAGTTAACCCAGGTTAACCCAGCTGTAGTGTGTGTGGGGGGGGTGATAGAGCTTCTGTAAACAGGATGAGGTTTGGAGACCTTGTCCCAATCTAATCAAGTGGTAGAGGAAGGAAATCATCATGGATTTATCTCAAACTCACACTTTCCTCTCCTCTCTGTAAGGCCTACAGTGTCAACACATCCAGACTGCAGTCGAGCACCCAGAGCTGCAACGTAACATCAATTATGCTCCTGTTTTTCATAGAGGATGCATTAAATCCAACCCAGACTCAACGTGGAGGTTAGTTTGTGACCCTTGGAGATGCAGTGAGGTTGTAAAATTCACTCCTAGTAAAAAAAAAAAAAAGGAGATGAATCAGAGAGCAGAGAGAAGACGTGAAGTAAGGTGAACCTATAAACTACTTTATAGAGTTTCTCTCTTACCAGATCTAAATAAATCATCTCATTCAGAAGCAGCCCAGAGCAACATTACATTTTCCCTTTACTGTCTTCTTTCAAGCCACGTTTTCTCTCTCGGCGTGTCTTTCAGTTTTTTTCCTCGCTGTCCACTCTGCCTCGCTCTGTGTCTCCCCTTCCCTTTTTCTCAGCCGTTTACAATAGAGCCATTCATGTGGCCACACTTTGAAACATGGCGTGGGAGGCTAGAGGGGGCCAGAGGTGACACCAAGGGGGGAGAGGAGAAAAGGGAGGTGGAGGAAGAGGGGATGGAGGGGGTGTGCTTTCAAGCCTTTTCTTCTCTGAGCGCTTTCATGAGAGCAGAAACATCATTTTCTCAACCCGAGCATCGCCCTGCTGCGACCCTCAAGCCGAGCTGAGAAGACTCCAGTGTCGCTCTCCCTGACCTCCCCCGCAACCTTTTACACCTCCTGCTTACCATCCTCCACTCCTCCCTTCCACCTTCCTGCACCATTTGCAATGAAATTCAGCGATTCTTTAACAATACATGCATTTTCCTCTCCTGTGCATCTGTGTGTTGTCCACGTTTCTCTGGGTGGCGTATCGGACAGCTTGAGCATTTCCCAGATTCCACAGCAGCAACCTGAGCCGTGTCCAAACCAAAGCTGGGTGCACAGGTGCAGCCAGGTGAAGGAGGGGGTAAGAGAAGAAACCTGTTGTGTGTGAGAACATGAGAATTTAATGGGAAGGCAGAGTGTGTGAGAGAAAAGACTCTGCATCAAAGCAAACAGCCTAAAAGAGAGTTACACCCAATCACACACTCACACACCTAGGACCAATTTAAACTGTCCAGTTAACTTAACATGCATTTTTTTTAGTGTGTAATTGGTGAACGTCAATAGAAAATGGTGAAGCGAGGATAAGATACAACCAGGAGAAGTTAAAATAGAGAGAGATGATGTCAAACTGTTTTCAGTTTTGGTTTCCTTCACCTTCTGAAGGAGTTACATGTTGAACTGATGTGGTCTAGTTCTATCTATTAGAGTAAAATACGATGGCGGGGGGGGGGATTTATGGCGGGCTCCGACGCATAAAGCTGTCTGCTCTAATCTCATGGTATACACAGCATAATCACACACACTGGGGCCCTGAGCGACCTCTCCCTCCTCCTCCTTTTAATGTACACATGCTGTCAAATGCACTGCGGGGTAGGGGTGGTGGGGTGGTGGGGGTGACACACTCTAAAGAGCAGCAAACGGATTGGCTACAGGACGAATGCATGTTCTATAAGAGAAGCTGACTCCCGCTGAGCTGCAACACCTGCAGGCCATCTAGTAGCTGTCTGCAACAAATCCACAGGGTCTCATTTTCTGTTGAGTCTCTTTCCAAAAAACGTCACAACGAGCAAACACACACTCTCATACAAGGAAGAAAAATGTCCCTTTTGATAAAACTTTCAACCACTTCTGCATCACAGCCCACTTTCATCCCAACGAACTTTAATAAAACACGTGTTAGAATGAAGAGCTCAGGTATGAATGCAGTGATTGAAAAGATCTGGAAATGTAAAATTATCTCACTCCACTTATAGACTGTTTCAACTTTTTAAAGAAAAATATTGTTTCAAGCCTGAGTGCTGGATTAAATCACTTTTTTTTTCTTTTTGCTGGGCACCCACATAGAGAGGGGGCTATCCATTTCAAGTCTTCTGTTGAAGCAATCAGAAGCCCCTATACGCTCTACAGCTCAGAAACACCAACAATATATAATGTAAAACACATGCTCGAGTGTATATAAAACATGAATCGCTCAATTTGTCTCCGACACCAGATTCTGTAGAAACAACTTTCCCATCACTCTGACCTGCTCTGTTTTGCACGTCTCACTGACATCTTTTCCTCCATCTGAACAGGTTTGCGATAAATGATTCAGGAGCTTTTAAATTTTACTCGTGTTGTGCTTTTTTTTTTTATCTTGACCTCATCTTTGATCAGTTCTGGGACTGAAAGGAGTGTTTGAGTGAATGTAGAAGCTGTCAGAAACCCAGTTCACAGGTTCAACTCAAGGCCTTGCATCAAAAATGATGGTATAATCTGAAGGCGTGTCAGTGTGGGGGTCATACTGTGAGATATTACAGATTTATTAATGAATATTGCAGTTCGGTCATGATTTTTATCAGTTTTCATGCTCTGCAAATTATACATTAGTGCAGTTCAGTCAGGAATAATGTGCTTGTGGTTCTAGAAGAAATTTGGGGAATTAGGTGAGAAATTTGTCACAAACTACACTGTAAAAGCATTAAAGTTTAAACAGGTTACAGAAAGTTAAACTCTTATTGACTAATTTAGTGTTTTGATGATTTTTTTACAGTTTTTACACAATCACAGTTTAAGTTTCATGATCTTTGGAGATTTTTTCCTGAATATTTAAAGCAGTACTAAATAACTTTTCTGCTTTTCCCACCTAGTGGTTAAGAGTGGAATTACAAACAACCGCGTCTCAGACGGTCATTGCTCGAGTGTAGCCTTGCTGATGTTTACTCTGGTTTTAGCTCTTTCTGTGTCTTCCGGACACTTTCTTTACCTCACCTCAGAAGACTTTACTCTTTTCCTTTTTCTTTCATGCTCCGACATGATGCCAACAAAAAGCAAACTCCGATCAGTGAGCTGAAAAAGCTAACTGCTAGCCTTTATAGGAGCTAATGGCGACCGCTGCTGCAACAAACAGCTGTTGCACTAAAGCAGCAAAGGAACCGCCCACTCACGGCCGCGACCCAAACCTCTGAAGTTATTCAGTGTATCGTAGGGCCATCGGAGGCGGAAGTTGAACATGTTTTTCGGTTAGTATCCACTTAGACAAGTTTCAAAACAGTAGCGTAAAGTTTTAAAAGTTATTTATTACTGCTTTAAGTTGATGACATCACTAAAACGTTTGAACTGCACAAAAAAATGAATTTTTTTACGAATACGCTTTTTATTCACACACAACTTCTTTTGTACATTTATAAATTATACATCAAAATGTTGGTATTTTTATCTTCTTCCACCCGACGCGTCTGTCATTGCTATACGAGTTAGACTATTCTCACTAATCCCCGTAGAGTGCAGTGAGCGCACAGCCAACCCTCCATAGAGTACTGAGCTCAGACTTTTCTCCTCAAAACTGGGAATGTAGGGTCTTTTTGCCTCATCATATCTCCTACATAATACACTCTAGACATACAAAATTCTGCAAGAGCAACCGGCAGACCGTCCTTACACTCACAGTTCAAGAATTTTTTTTCACAGAACTGAAAGATTTAGTGCAGCCACAGTACATTTGAGGCTGGTTTTCTTTGGGCAGCAAGCCTGCTTTCATCTGTATCATTAAATCTGAGCTTCGGTCTTTCAGGTTCAGTTTAAAAATCTGTTCAATTAGCCTCTTTGTCATGATTTTTTTTTTCATTTAAACTGTTGTTAAATTGAAATAATGAAGGGAAATCTTCTATCATGCAAATCATGCAGTTCTTTTGTCGATCTGCATCATCCTACAAGACCTTTTGATCATAGACGCCAAGGTTTCTGCCTCCATAAGTGCACGGGCCTGTCGGACGGGTTTAAAATATCCATAATCATTATCACTGTCTTCATTAAAGAACCATATACCCTGGAGTGCAGCTGCAGAAAGTGGTCTTTGACTGTGTGTATGGAGCTGCAGAGAGATGGAAGCACATTTGTATGAGACAGACGAAGACAGAGAATTGTTAGGAAGAGACACGGGGGTGAGGAGGGGGGGTTGAGAGAGGACTATAATGTAAATTGATGAGAGTTTGAGTCTCTCTCTAGAAGCCATGGCCCAGATACCTCTGAACATTTCTATTATGGATGAAAAGTTGGAATGGAGTTGAACGACGAGCGGAGGGAGAAGAAAAGCTCCACACATGGAGGCTCTTCCATCCAGGAACTTTTTGTTTTACAGTGTTTGTTTAGTCAGAAGACGGATCCAAACAGGAAAGGTTCCTCTTTAATTTACCATCTCTCACACTTCAAAGCTAGTTGATCTTTCTCAACTGCTCTACAACGAAAGGTAAACAGGACGCGAATCCTCGAGTTTTCCAAAGATATCTTAACGTCAGCGGGAAGAATGTTACAAAAATCCCCAAAAATGTTCTTTTTACCAGTTGGTAGAAAGCAGCTGTCACATAAAACTACACTTTTAGCTTTGAAGCATCCCTGAATGCAGCATCAGCAAATATAAAACGATTGTCAAAAAGAGCTTTTAAAATGTCTCTTCATTAGAATCTGCATCAGGAACATTTCTATTTTCTATAATAAGGAAACACTGATTCTCCATGAAAACCCCCTGAAATGAAGGAAGCTTAAAGACGCACAATAATAAAGTTATTCTCAGACCTTTACATTAAACAGTGAAACAGGTTGGAAAATCTGTTCAAATTTTCAATAAAAAGTGAATAATAAATGTTACTTTAGCTACATTATTACTTACAGAAATCTATACAATTAAACTTCCCTATTAAATGTTTTTTAAATACTTTGTATTGTAAGATACTTTCCATCAGCTGATGCAGGCTCACTATTTGGCAAAATCAAGTGATATATTTATTTTTTTTCCCAGAAATCTAATTTTTGTTGGTTGTCATGTGACTTCTTCTACTTATCTCTTACAATAATCTGAACAAATGTTTGATTTGTTGCAAATCTGAAGAAGAATAAACTCTGAGGATGACGAGGACAGATAAATGTTACTCCTTATTTGGCAGGAAACAGACCACTACGTCCTGTTTGTCTAATACACTGTAACTGTTTGTTAAAAGGTTATAAATGTTAAGAACTGGATTAATAACTAGCGTATTAACCAATTATCAAACCTTTAGAAGGACAGTGTTATCGTAAAGTGGTGGGAGGGACTTTCTGTCCTCCAGGATGAGCTGAGCAGAAAAGTCTTTATTAAAAACGTAAAAAGAAAATGTATTTATTAAAGAGACGAATATTTCTGTGTAACATTTGTGCAAAATCTGGAACACAAGGTTAAAACTACAAATAAAAAAAAACACTAATCCTTTGATTAATCTTAGACAATCACTTCTAGCAGAACAGCAGGACTTACAAGACACATGATTTAATCACCAACGCAGTTACAGGCAAGATTTACAGCCGCGTGTGGGACATAAAGAGCGAGATGTTTAAGGGGGAAACAGAAAAGGGCAGGTGAAAGAACAACAGATAAGGCTGATACGAGGAGCAGCGTGAACACGGAGACAGAAGCACCAGGTTGATGTAAAGTCAGTGAGCATTTGAAAGCCCTAAGGAATGTTGGTGGTGAGAAACGACAACGGCTGTAATGCTTTCCATATGGCCAGGGAAGGAAAGGAGAGTGAGAGAGAGAGGGATGATGGGAAAAAAGGGGGGGGGGGGAGGTAACAATGATAAGGCTTACAGCAGGGAGACAGGAGGAGGCAGGCAGCAGGAGGGGATGCTGAGTCTTGTTTGAATAGTTAGTTGGCATCATGGGACTTTGAAGGTAGCTGTGTCCTTGTCATTGCTCACACACACACACACACACACACACACACACACACACACACACACACACACACACACACACACACACACACACATTCATCCTGCTGTCCGGAGGCGGTCCAGAATGCTGCAGCGTCCATGTCACATCCAGTACATATCACACTCCAGATAACCACAGAGACACGGGATGGAGGCACGCTGGATGCTTTGGCATTTGAAAAGAGCACATCCATCTACACACACACACTGTGTTTGTCTCTGCCATAAACACACCCTTCATCTCTCCTGTTGTCCTGCTGCGTTCGATACATTCTATACGGCGCGGCGCAGAGGACGAGCGTGTCGCATTAATCTGAAACTTGTGGCTGCATCATGAGGAGAAGCTGCAGCTAACTAACAGACTGTGGAGACGCATTTCTTATCCTCTTTGAACGAAGCTGAACAATGCAGCCATAATCAGGTCAACAGAAACTTTTCTCAAGCAAACACCCCCCCCTCCCCACCCCCCCACCCTCTCGCTCTCTTCTTCCTCATCTCTTCCTCATTTGCATCCTTGTTCCTGCTTTTTTTAATGTTTCTGCTCCTGCATCTCCAGCTCAGAACTTTTTTTTCCGCTGCTTCTTTTGACTGCTACAAATGTTCACTGGAAAAAAGTGCTCCAAATTCAGCCTCCCGTGTCTCAATAAGCCCCTTCTCTTGCTCTTTTTTTTTTTTTTTTTTTATTTCTGCATCCCTTTATACCTTCAGTCATTACCATCTTCACTGTGTCAGCTCACTTCATAAAAGCTTTCCTTAAATATCTGTTTTCTACTGAAGCAAAATGAAAAACGGAGCATTAAAAACAACAGTTCAGATAGTTGTCAGCCAATTAAAAATGATTTTACATTTTTACGGGTTGTTTTGGGTCATTGTGGATGTTGAATGTGTGAAAGCACCTTTTTTAAACTGCAAAATATAAACTGACTTCAAAGGTGATTTCAAACAAAGAGTTCAAAATTATGTTCAAAAAGAAAATCATTTTCCCAAATCCAGAAAATTAGAAAAATGATAAATTAGATGCCTGAAAGTAAATTTTGTTTTATCTGGATACTAAGAACAACCTTTTGTTATTTCTTCTAGTTTTAGAAATAAATAAATAAATAAATGTCACTTTGTGATGACTACTATGGGATGTAAAACTATGAAGAAAATATTCAGATTATAGAAATCCACTGAATTCATACATTTGACACTTTTTGGACAGTTTTTCTACTATAACCAGGTCATGACATGATAGCAAATAGATTATGACACTTGTATGTTTTATTGTCTCAAATTGACGTATTTATGTCTCAATTTTTTTTTACAGTTTAGCTATTTCCCCTTTTTTTGGTCACCAGAACCTCCCAAAGGTGTCTGACACTGAGACGGATTTCAAACAACAACTCTGCAACTATTTGGAAAGATTATTTTTCTATGCTAAATTTTTGGCTGTTTAAAATTCCAGTAACACGAGAGCGAGTCTTTGGGATGAGGATTGAGAACCTTTGACAACATTGTGAAACATTTAGTAAACTCCTCGGGGAACGCCATTCCAAACTTGTCACCAGCAGCCGAATTTCAGCAACAAGTTAACAACAAGCCAACTTCTGATCTCAAATATTTCTGATCAAAATCTATTTCCAATCTTTCCCAAGTCATTAACCTTAAACAAAACACTGAGTTTTGTTGTAACTGTAAGTTTAAGTAGTTGGCACATTTTCTAAATCCATAAAGAAAGACATAGTTTCCCTCCCTGAACAGTTTTCTAACAGAATCAGTTTTTTACAGGTGTGTGAAAATGAAGCTGATGACTAACCAGGAACCAGAAAGCCACAGAGACACTTTCCGTCCAAACTCATATTTTTGATTTGTTTCTAAAAGGTAACGTGACCGTCCCTCTGGGTGATCAAATGAACCTAAAACATATTTTTGACTTCCAATCGCAGTCTGTACTATAAACCTTCTAAAACCACATTTTCTTCCTGTTCCAGACCCTTTAGCCCCCCCCCCCCCACACACACTCTCTCTCTCTTTCAGCGTGCACTCAGGATGATTTGCAGCAGTCTGGATTGGTCCCATTAAGGTGGTCTTGTGGAGGTGTGAGGTGACAGAGCAACTGCAGGCCCTGACAGCTCTGTGTGTGTGTTCACATGTGTGTGCACACGTATCTAAACATGATAGACTGATGGAGACTGACAGGACCCCCTAAGTTCCCAAACATATACACCTTCATAACCTTCAACAGAGACTGAAGTAGATCCCGAGGCTCACACACACACACCTACACCTTACTGACCTCCTGTAACTCCCAGTGGCTTATTCAGTGTGTTTAAGTTACTATATTGAGATGACAAAGATCATACATGTACATACATGCATGGATAGTTGCAGCTTGTGTTTACACCAGCTGTGCGAAAAGGCCTTTTGGTTTCAGCTCATTCACTCCAACCACCTTGCTAATTTAATTAGGTCACCCCAGGCTCTGGAGGAATGGAGGTTAAAATGCGTGCAGTGGTTTTCACTGTCTCTGCTTCACACACACACACAGAAACATCTAGTATTCATCCCTCTGGGAGTGAAGGAGCTAGGTGAGACGCTGACCTGCTGCAGTGTGGGTCACCTACATTTTCAAAGCTTTTCGTATGAGCGTATGTGTGTGTTTGACGGTGCCCACATCCGTTCATGCATGTAGACGCTCTCCTGAGGGTCTCGTCTCCCCATCTGGGACCTGAGAGATGTGTGTGTGTGGTGTGGAGGTTCAACTTTGCTCCGCAGAGGCCACGAGGTGCAGGGAGTCTGAAACTTTAGCTAAAGGCGACTCAGCTTAAGCTCAGTCAGGCCACGGTGTCAGGAGTGCAGTGTAATCCATCGGGGGCCCCTGGGGGCCACCAAGCATGCAAAGCTCCAGGGATTTTTCTTTAAACCAGGTAACAAAAAAAGAGTCTGGAAGTAATTTTTGAACACTTTTTCGTGAAGGAACTCATTTTAAGCTAATTTATATGATCAGACGTGTGATGAGAAAAAGAAATAAACCAAAACACGCTAAAAATTCATCACAATTTGAAATTTGTAACTTTTTAACCACTAATCACAAATGTTGATTCTCCATCTTAAAAACATCTGGGAACTACTTTTTTCAGGTCTCAATGGAAAAGGTTAGTTTATGCAAAGGGTTTAGTCGTGCTAAAGTATTCCAAGGATATGTTTGCCGTGTGCATCCCGAAAGGGGCCTTGTGCATCTGCAGTAGTGCTTAATCCACCATTGGAAATGGAAGCCTGGCTTCTATTCGCTTTCCCCACAGGCTCCAAACAGCGCTACCCGACTCCAAGAGATTCCTCGCTCTTCCAACTGCAGTGGAACGCATCTTGAAGCGATTTGAGGTTCTAACCCTCTTCAACTTCTTCTCTTTTTTTCTCTTACTCTTTGCCACCCAGACATCTCCTCTTGCTCTCAACTGAAAGGAAGATTCAAGGGGTTAAAAATCCTGGATCGGGTCAGGGATGAATTAAACAGTTAAGTCTTTGACATGGTTTCCGT
The DNA here is from genome assembly GCA_006937955.1 of Pachypanchax playfairii. NCBI lineage: Eukaryota > Metazoa > Chordata > Actinopteri > Cyprinodontiformes > Aplocheilidae > Pachypanchax > Pachypanchax playfairii. Next base: position 1,060,913 of record SSNP01000024.1, on the reverse strand, counting down.
ATCCTGTGCAGGAAGTCTTTGGAACTTTGCTTCTGTGCCTCTATTTATTCTAATTTGAGGTCATCAGCACCAAAACTTAAGAGTTGATGTTGTTATACTCCAGTCCAGTAGGTGGCGATAAAGCACTGGTTTTTCAATTATTTATTCTACAAAAAAAGCTGAAGAATCTCTTCAAACAGTAGGTGTTTCTCAATGTCAAGGAACCTTGCCTTGATGTCTTGGTCCTGCCCCGGTTCCCTAGGAGATCCATCATCAATGACTGCCGAGATGTGTTCCAATATTCATGTACTACCAAGGGGTCTGTACTCCGCTTGTCTGCCGTTTAGCTAACATACCAAGGATACATGGGAGGTGTCTTGTTGCCTTCCCTTGGTCAAAAATCTCCCAGAATACATCACGGTATTTTCAAAAAGATGGCAGATCAGGAGTCGGCAGCAGCTACTTCTGGGCAAATTTCCAGTTTAAATTGGAGTTAATTCATTGTAACCATCGGGCTTTTATCTAAAATGTTTTTTTTTAGATCCAAAGCAGTTATACGATTGGTTAGTTGCTTCGTAGCTGCAGGTTTCGTGGCTAGAAGATACTATCTCGCTTATAAAATTATTTTTATTTATATTAACATTCTCAGTTCCATGGCTGAAGGAATGCTACTACGCTACTACAATCGGCGGGACATAAACAGAGTGCATAAGTGGGCAGCCGCGGTCACGTGAGTTAAGTCGGTTTCATTTAAACGTTTTCTTCGACCAAGGAAGGAAGTATCCTCGTGAGCAAGAGAAAGGTTGGGAAACACCCAGTATTTCCTCAAAACTATGGCTCTTCATGATGTTCTTTTTTTGTTGGAGTTGTAAATCACGTCTGCGTTGTTGTTTCTTTGGTGCCATCTTTTGAATTAGAGTGTTATTATTACGTAACCGTTATTCTCACACATAGTCCACGCTGTAAGGAAATCTCACGCTGCATCCAGATAACTGTGGAGGGACTTAGCAGCCCTCTGCAGACTAGTACCAATGATAAATTTACATCACTGGGGTTTTAAAGTAAACCGAATGGTTGAGTAAACGAAGGACCGTTAGCTTGCAGCAATCAGTCAGGTTGGATGAATCCATGGAACAACACAGAGGGTCTATAGGGGCTTGCAAACACCCACAAAAGTGCAATAACTTCTACACCATCAAGCCAGCACATGAAGATAGTGAACGTAAAATCCTCTGGGTCATAAAAAAAATCCCCCTTCACTCTGTCAGGATATTACAGAGTGTCATGCCAATATTTCAGAGCTGATTTTTACCAGATTGTGTGTGTGAGAGTGCGTGTGTGTGTGGGCGTGTGCTTGAGCACGTCCATGAGCGCACCTCGCCACTTCTCTCCCTCTTTAGTTTCTAAAGAGAGCCTTTTTCAAAAGTCGCCCGGGTATTTTCAAGGGGGGCCTGTCTAATTCATGCAGGTGAAGTGTTTTAAAGTTCCATTCCTCGTTTACCTGCGGGGCCTAAAAGAAATAATATAATAACATGAGCGAGCTCTTCTCTTCCTCCCCTCCCTCCTTCTCTTTGTCTTTTATCACAACTTCTATGCTTTTTGTCCTTCACTTTGTCCCTCCACACCTGCCTCCTCCTCATCCTCCCTCTGCACTCCTTCTCTTTCTTCTCATCTCTTTCCTCATCCCTTCTGCTTTCATTTCTCCCTCATCTGTCCCTCATCCTGACTCTCTCCATCTCTGCCTCTCACAGCGTTTGAAGCCGAGTGTTTGTCTCCAGGGCTGGATGATTGACAGCTGAGAGAGAGCCAGGCAGCTCTCTGGTGACAGATAAGGACTTTGGCTCTATTACTCACTGGGTCCAACACACACACAAACATTCTCACACATACATAAACTCTCACCCATCCTCCCACGTGCACATGGATTCACTTACGAGCACAGACACACACGCGGAAACACACACTTCGGGTCCCATGCTGCTCCCAGAGATCGGCAGGGAGCAGGCGAACCTATTTGCATTAGGAAGCAGTGTGTAAAATAAATAAAGAATTGGATGAATCGAGGAATAAATAGACAGGAGGCACTGCTGGGGATGAGTGTGACTGATTTGCAGAATATATGTGTGTGTGCGTGCACGTGTGTGTGCTCGCTTTTTCAACCTCTGGGCTCCCGAGTGAGGAGAAACACCCTGCACAGCCTGTTGAACACACACAAACACACACAGAGTCAAATCTAAATGAAACGATTCAACAAAGACCAAGTTATTCTGATAATAAAAAATGAAAGAGTCTCAAAATAAATCCTTTTTTTTTATTATTATTATTCCAACCTTTGTTTCAAGGATCTCCAGAGAGACCACCGATGAACAAAAATACTGATACAACATAAGAAAACACAGATAATTTGCCTTTTCTGTTCAAATCTCCCTCTACAGACACCTGACTCTCAGCTTTGCAACACGGCTTCAAAGAGGGAGGTTGGATGGAATACAACTGATTCAATTTGGGTACATGTTTAGCTTCCTGGTAGAAAAAAATAAATAAATAAAAATGGCATCTTGCTGATTGACAGCTGAAAGTGAGCAGAAGATGGTGCGAGGAAGAGGCAACCGGCACATAAACAGGTGCAACATCAAATGGAGAGAGAGAGAGAGAAAGAGAGAGAGAGAGAGAAAACCCCGAACGAGATCAGGAGAGAAGAGCGAAGATGGAATTAGAGGAAAATACTGAGAGTTCTGTACTAATGTAAGTTTGTGCAAGAATGGAAAAATAGGCTGAAATTTTTTGGCATATGAAAAGGAGTAATTAGAGTAACGTGCAAAAGATTTAAACCACTTCTTTATTCTGTACTTTGCTTCTGAGTTTGTTGTAATTTCTTAAAGTGGTCTTGATCAATATTTCTTAAGGTCTTTCAGTTTTTTGGGGATTTTTGGCTGCATGACCTTGTTGGTAGAAAAACTACTAATTAATATATCTTTCAAAGTGTTATCATCAGTACTTTAATATACACTGAATTAAAGAAACAGCGTTTTATTAATTACCTTGTTAGTCCTATGATACGACTTCATGTTTGTCAAATTACATCGTCTTTGGTGTTCTTAAACTGATTCAATTAAAATAAATGGGAACAATTTTTTTAAGACTGTTTATATACTAGATAGCAAATTGTTAATAATTTAGCTGGTTAACCTACTAGCTGAAAAATCTGTTTGGAATATGAGTGAATCTTTATAAAGAAGGATTTTTTTATTATAGAATCAAGTATGAAGTGAGAGCGTTCAGACAAATGCAGGAATATTTGCAAAAAGACTCTGAAGGTAACTGCAGCTTGTCTGTTCTTATAGTTATGCTGATATGATGAGTTATCAGAATATGGACGTCATGAGACGTCTGAGTCTGCAGCTGTGAGTTTAATCAAGAACTCTTTGCCACTGTGACCTGGCTGTATAAATGTTACTGGCCTTCACAATGTGTACAGTTTTAACAGGCTATGTGTCAACAGAGTGAGGGCTCATCCCTTTAGTTTGGGAGAATATTTATGCATCATTGATTTATAGGGTTGATGGTTCCAGTTGTCCTCGGAACTTCCGATCTGGAAATGACGTAAAGAGCTCGGTTTGCGTTCCAGCCAAACCTACTCGGAAAAAATGGACGCCGACAGCAAAGCTGCGTGTTGTTGCTCTGAGTACAAAGAACTTGTAAAAATGTAAAAAATAAACAGTAAAAACCATAAACACCAGTCAATTTTGGCAACGACATTGGCGGGTTTTCATATCTGTAACAATGTAATTATCAGTAACCGTCGCAAACAGAAGGAAAACAGAACATATAAATGAGAAAAATAAAGACAACAAGTACAGCTGGTAGTACTGGACACAGCCATGTCCTATGAAACTTACGAGCTCACAAGTTCATTACGTCACTTCCAGGTAACTTATTTTGGAAAACCAAGTTCAGCTGACGACTGGAATACACCATGAAATCTGTAGTTTAACATTAAACAGAAAACTTTATCTAAAAATAAATACAGGGCTGTAAAAAAGCAGCTGAATGTCCCCCAAAATCTTTGAAAAAAGTCTAAAGAACTACTGATCAACATGACTTGAAAAATAATTAAAAAATCTGACTAATTGGAAGCAACACTTGAAGAAATGAAGGAAGACTCTAGACTTTTGCACAGTTAGAAGGAGAGATGGATAAAAGAGTGTGAGGTTCATGCTGAGCTACAGGTGTGAGTGACAGGGGAGAGAGGGTATGAACAGAAGGGAAGAACATGAGTAAGGGATAATTAGGCCGACCTCCAGCAGAGGAAGATGGCAGGTGAAAGGACAAATGGAGCAAAAACGAATAGGAAAGATGGATGACTGGTGAGGAGATGAAGGGTCGAAGGCAATGACGCAGTGACATTGTCGAGGAAAGGCATAACTAAGGAGATGGCAGGCTCAGCGTGAGAGAAAAGGCAGAGAAAGGAGAGGAGGGCAGCCTGGAGGACAGAAGTTTAAAAGTGAGGAGAAGGAGAGAGGGAGGAGGTGACAGAGATAGACGCCGAGCATGAAAATGGCCTTTGTCATGTCTTCTCAAGCACAGCGCCTCAAGACAAAGGGAGCTGCTTTTTGCCAGCATCTCTTAGATGACAATAGCTTTTTGTCTTCTCATCAGAGGAAGGAGGGAGAGAAGAAAGTAGAGAACACACTGTTCTTCATGTCTGTTCTTCCTCATTTGCTTCTTATCTCTCTCCTCCTTAAGAGTTGCTTTTTTCCAACCTCCTCCCCATCCATCTGAAACACCCTTTAAACATTGTGTCTCTCCTGCTCGAACTCAGCTCTGTCAGGTCTGAGTGGGTGCTAGGAAACACCCATCCTCCTCCCGTATTATTTGAGGGTGGAGGTTAAAGGTCACGCTTGAGTGCTGATGGTGCATCCAGCCAGACAAAGCAGATTAACACACACATATAGAGACCGGGCAGTGGCATGTCGGCCCTCTCAGCCGCCCTCCCAGCACGTTCTCGGGGTCTCCCACCTCATTGGGCGAGATACCATCATATGTTGCAGTTTGCGCCAATGAGAGGTCAAATCCCCAATTGTGATTGTGGTCAATGGTCAAACCACCTCTTGCCATGGGCGTTAATGTCACTGCTGAGTTGGTATTGAAAGCAAACAAATTGCAGATTAACAAAGAGAATCTTTTGATTTGTTCAGATGCAACACCAAACGAATATGTTTGTCATTTAGTGGGTATTTCTGTGTTAAACACACAGTTGTTGTATGATCCAAAGAGCTGATCAATGTGCAGGTGCTACTTTTCCCTCGTCGGTCTATAAAAGAACATTTGTTGAGCTTCTAATCTGAATAAGAATTATATCTGGTTCAATAACAATCTCAATGACAAATTAATCCACGACTTTAAAAGAATATTTGTGATTGGTTGTATTTTGTTGGGATGCAAAGCCTAAAATGTGGTGGGGAATTTTAAGGGCCTAAACAAACGTTCTGAGAAACCTGAGATCTTGAGTACTTTAAGATGGTTACTTTAGCCATAAGGACTTGTTTAATTTGCTGGATTACAAACTTGATCTCTTTGCTATGGGACTAATACGATTTCCTGGGGTTCCACCACCCATGTGATTCTGGGTGTTCCCTTTGCTCTTATTTTAAAGTTATAAGGGCAGGTGGTTAAAATGTCCCATCAGGAAACTGGACATCTGTTCAAGTAGCCAATATGGCAGCAGTCAGATGTGATGATTTTTTGCAACACTTCCAAAACTCCAAGCTTGAATGTAAGACATCAGCGGCTGACGGGCGTTTAATGGTCAATGGACTAAATCTATTTAAAATCTGAGTTTAATTGGTCTCACTGCTTGTAACTGCATGGACAAACAGACGGATTTAATTCATTGAAATACAGCTGTGTTTTATATTTAATTCCTCTTAATCTGATCACCATTGAACTTGTTTACCTTCTATCTGGATTACCTGAGGATGTTGTAGAATAGAGGGACTCAACTTGATGTTCATATGTGTTTTTCTGGGTTTTCGGAGGAGGTTCATATTATTTGATCACTGTTTATTGTTTCAGTACGACACAGAAAAAAACGATTCTGCATTCCCAACTTAGAAAGAAGTTTCTAACTCTATTAGAGAACTTCTACTTCCACTGCGGTGGAAGCAAATTCAAACTGTTTCCAATAAAAAATTTTCCATGGGGCGGTCGATAAACTGCTGCTCTGTCGAATCGAGTATCTGGGAAATAACTGAAACAAGATAATTATCATTAGAAACAGCTTGAAATGTTCCAGCTGGTGGATTTTTCCGTAATGTCACACTTTTTAGGGACTTAATACTGACAAACAAGTGTTTGAGAGAAACATTAGGGGATAAAAAACAAAACATTTACCCTAGGAAAGAATGTAAAACAACAGCAGATCAATTTTAATGTCCTTCATTTTGGCTGTTGATCTGCGTGTGAGGTCCTCCTTCTGATCTGGCATCAGTGGGCAGCTCTGTCAGTGTGTTTAGAAGTGTTAAATGCCCCCCTGACCCGCTGCAGTCTGTTATTAGACCCTCTAGACTGCCAGGCCCGCTAACTCATACTGGCATCCGTGCCCACGCCTGGCAACAATCACAAATCGGTCAGAAACACAGAAACACACACATGCAAAGACTTACACACCCACACCCACCGGGCAGTCAGTGGAGGGTGAATAGCCAGTGATCCTCCTCCTCCTTCCGTCTTATCAGTGAGTCGCGTTCTGCCTTAGCCATGCATACTGTACAGTCATTAATCATGATTCTCATTAATTATCTATGCACCCGGCTGGCTAATTAACACATCAGCTCAAGCAGAACTAATGCTGCATGCTAGTTCACCTCCCACTCACACCCAATATTACCCAACCCACACACACACACCCAAACTCCAACGCTGGCAACACCAAACTTTAGTTATCGTCAGCTGTGAGAGAGAAACTGACTTGTGAGAAAAATATTCAATCTGACAATACAGACCAGGAAAGGGCAGGAAGACAAACCACCAGCAGCGGTCCGAAGCTGCGCTCGGATATGTATTCTCAGTCAGTGCATGTTTAATGTCATCTACTGTAATTTAAATCTTTGTTGTCACGTCCTTTTAGTGGTTTGCTCCAGTTCATTTCCCAGGGTTTATGTCGACAGCTGCTAATGAACGGACATGATCTGTATTTGTCAGTACAGATATGAAGGCGTATCAGTGATTCCAGCTTAACAACATGTACACGTTAAACAAATGGCCCAAGGAGTCTTCATACTGGTCTGACTTATTTTTCGTGATCTGTTTTGTTTTTTAAACGACTCTGGTGTTGAGCAGCATTCCGTTTAGGATTACAATACTAATTTACATGCTTCCAATAGCTGTTTTTTTTTCTTTCTTCTTCCAAAAAAAGAAAATGCAAATGAGGCACATTTCCATTAACTGGTTTGGAGCAAACAAACAAGTCTGCACTGTGACGTCTAGGAGGTGGCAGAGCAGACAAGGTCAATATAAACAGAACAAGCTGGTTTAACCCATACATGAAAGAAAGAACAAATATCATACAGAATTACAAAAATTAAAATATATATTTTTTAAGAAAATGTTTCCATCTCAGTTATATGTGATTTTCACAAAGTCATGTCAAATATTTTGTTGAACCTTAGAGTTTTTAACTTTTGACATTTTCATCACAATTCTCTCAATTTTAAAACCAAAATGAAATTCAAAAACACTGATATAAAACAAGATTACAGTTCTGTAAGGCTTTATAGACCCACTCTGATAAAAAACGTGTTGTTCGTGTTGTTAACATGTTCTTGTTGCATTTTTCTGATGCTAGCGGACATAGCTTAAGAAAATTAAGCTCAAAACTGCTTTTCTGCGTATTTCTACATTCAAATCAATGCGAATTAGTAGCAGACGTAAAAATGCATCTAAAAAGACAGGGTTTGTGACGTAGGAAATCCACTGGGCAGGGCACAAGCTCCTACTGTAAGCTAGCTGCTCCGACTGTAAGCTAGCTGTAAGCTAGCAGTAGCGCTAGCATAAACAAAGAGCTTTCAGCAACAGGGAGGGGGGATCCTCTGTGCTAACGGCTCCACCCACGGCACAGAGGCAACCTGCTAATGAGTACTGCTGCTATGCAGAAACTACTTCCTAGAAAATGACACAGGTTTTGTAATTTTGGGTTAAAAATGCCATAATCATAATTTAAACAGCACTGGGACGATCAGAGTGGGTCTTTAAGCTGCTGTCTCACGGGGTATTCACAAGGGATCTTTTAAAATGTCTGGAAACATTTGTGAGTTTTCTCAGTTTAATTATACCAGTCACAAAATATCATCCCCTAGTGGCTGAATCCTTAAACAAGTTAAAAATTTGCACAAAATTTTCTCCCAGAATAGTTACATAGTCGTCGTTTGCGTCCGAAACACGCATTCAAAAAGTGGGAGAAATGTCAGACAACTTTGGGAGGGATTTCCAACCAATGAAACTAAATTGTGACTGTTTGGAGATGCAGAACAGAATCTGACAGAACTGCTAATGAACTGAGGAGAAATTGCAAACAAATACAGACGTAATTACAGCACACTGTGTCCAACATTTGCGCTAAGTGTAAGCAAACGTGACAATTTAACAGGCGTGAATTCCTCTCGCGATTTTGCGTCTCCAACTAGTTTCAGCCCAGTCAGGTAGATCGAGCTTCAAGAATCCTCCCGTTCTGAAGGTGTTCATTGATAGAATCTTCAGATGGAGATGTTTCATTTCAAACTCCCAACATAGACGGATGAGAGCACAGAGATTAACTGATACTTGAGTGTGCAGAAGCTGTAGCGATTTAAACTTTCGCTCTGCAGGAAATTCAGGCTTTAAGCATCTACAAGATCCCAATTCTAATTTGCTTATTTGCATTTCAGGGACTTTTCTTATTGATTCGAGCATTAAGGAGCAGAATTAGATAACAAGCAGAGAGATTGATCCAAACCCGCTCCTTTCGAGGAGTGCTGCTGGGCTATCTGGCCACTCCATGTGGTTTATATGCTGGTCCAGCCCCAGCAGTATTTACTCCCTTTAATCTCCCATGAGGCCTTGGGGCTAGAGCGGAATATGCGCCTGGGGGTAAAATGGAGGGTAATTCACACTGAGACATGGAATTATAATGTTTCCATGCATGAAGCCTCTGAATAATTTACAGCTTTGAATGGTTTAACATTACTCATCCCACACACACACACACACACACACACACACACACACAGGTCTGCATCCAAACAGGCTGTGGTGCAAATTTTGTCATCGCCCTCGCCTCACCAATCTCTTACTGGTGCATCACTAAATACAGTCCCCTCATCTCACTCTTTCTGACAGGCGGTGCAGCATGTAATTACGTCCCCTCTGAAACCAGGGCAGTAATCTCACACACTTCTCTGGCCATTATTATGTTGGCTTCTTCCTGCCTCCAACTCAACCTGCCCCTTTCAGCTGAGCTCTGATTTCTCTATCTGCTCTTCTTCATATCTCTGTCCCCTTCTATGGGCCAGGAGCCTGAATGAGAGGAAGAATGAGGAAGAGAACGAGGCGCTTTGACATTAACGAGATTGCTCGTTAAGAAAAGGGAGAGAAAGAAGGGGGGGGGGGGGGGG
>SSNP01000024.1:935597-1051274 GCA_006937955.1 Pachypanchax playfairii | reverse complement strand
GGGGGGGGGGGGGAGGCGGAGGGGAGGTGGGAAATGGAGTGGCTGTAATTGGGAGGTTTTTGAAAAGGAGAAAAAAGAAAGAGAATTAGGTTTCCATCCAGGGTCTGTCTGAAAATGTGTGTGTGAGGAACAGAGGTGGACTAAATATAAGGTGAGAATATGACTTTCTGGATTTCTGAAGTGGTGCTAAAGGTCAGACACATCTATCAATCAGGTTCATACAAAGACCCTGTCTGGCCCCCTGCACCTCATTCCAGCTCCCCACATCTTTTCTGCAAAGACCAAGAAGCACTTTACAGAATCGGGCTTCTGGAGAATATTTCCTCCCTGTACTTGTAGCCGCTGCGCTGTCAGCAGGCCCATTACAAAAATGCTTTCCTTTGGCATTTCGCTTCTTGTTCAACAGAGAGGCTTGAAAGCTGCTTCACACCACACACACACATCCTGCAGAGACAGCTCGGTTTATGGGAACATAAAGAAGCGACAAGTTTTTTTCCTCTGTGAGGATAAAAACACAGACTCTTTCTTTAGTAGATTAAATCTAAAAAAGATGGCTACACAACACTTTTTATATCTTTTTTTTGTTTTTGTAAGCTAGCTTTGATACTGCGGATTTCACTACCTGTAGAGAAATTTGCAGAATAAGTCTGTGTGTGGCTGAAAGCTGGAGGTTTCGTGTTTCCTAATGTGCAAATATGCGCCAAAAACTGTATCTTCCACACGTGTGTGTGTAAATCTGAGTAATCCCTCGCTATGGGACGCTCTTCCTTCTTCCTGTGCCAGATGAGGAGATATGCTGCCAACTTCGGTGGGCAAATGTGCTGCCAACTGCGAACACACACTCTCAGCCACACACACAAATCACACACCAGCATGTCATGCATGCATATAAGACACAGAGTGTGTGTGTTTGGAAACACAAATGTACTCTTGGCTTAAGGTTTATTCTTGTCCGCAGGTCTGGAAGAAATGTTGGAAGGATTAGCTCCCACAAAGAGGTAGATGGAGGTGCGACGAAAGGAGAGAGAGAGAGAAAGGTAGAGAGAGATGGAGGGAAAATTAGATGCAGACGCCTGGTGATGGAGGGATAAAATCAGACCAAGCTGGAGCAATGAAAGAGTTAAATCCACAGTTCATACAACAGGATGGATTATCTCTACCTTTGTCCCCCCCGTCCTCCCTTCCAATCTCAATCTCTCCATTGTGAGCCCCTATGGAGCTCTATGGAAGCAGCAGCATGGCGGGTTGGGTGAACGAAATTCCCTCTTTTTCTCCTACTAAATTAATAATATGAAGCTCTCTATCCCTCTCAGTCTGCTTTATCCCTCTATTTGCCCCCCCACCATCTCAGCTTTATCTGAAAGTATTCCTTGATTCCATTATTCCCGCGGCTGTATGTTTGAGTTATATGCTGGTGTGTGAGAGTTTATTCAAAGCAAGCTGCACACCAAACTGAGCATGAGAAGTTTTTTTTTTCTTCTGCAGAAACTGAAAGAGAGAGTAGAAAGCAGAGAAAAGGGGGGGTGGAAGGAAGTAGGGGTGAAAAAGGCGGAGGTGTGAGATGAGACCAAATAGATCAGAGTCACAGTTTCTAATAAGGGGCATGACACATTCTCATCCATCACTGTTTCTCCCTCTGTTCTCCATCCTTCACTCCTTATTTCTCCTTTTCTCTTCCCGTCCTGCTTTGGTTCTCCATCAGGAGTGAAAATATGCCAGAACTCAGAGAAATCAGCAGCCTGCACAGCATATGCACAAACCATTTGAGGGAACTAATCATGCTCAGAAATATTAATTGAATTTAAGAGAGCAAAATTGTTTATCAATAATATCAAATATTAAAGCTGCCTCATGTGCACAAATGATCCGCTGGCATCTGCGCGGAACATTCACGGATTCTGGATTAATTGGTGGAAATTTTCGCTTGTTTTTTTTTTTTTTTTTCCGGAGCTAATCCTGCTCTACATTCACCTTTAGAGACATGTCGAAACAGGAAACGTTCAACAACAGGGACAATTTCATGATTTTCCTGTCTAATATTTACAGACGTTACCCCCTAAACAAGCTAACATCATGTCTAGTTGTTCTAGTTTCCTGTTCAATCTCTGTTATTTTCACTCGTTCTTTCATTTCAGCCATAAGTTGGATGTTTTCTTACTGCTTTCAGTGATATCAGAGCAGCTTTTGTGTTGCTGCTGATGCAAACAGACCTACTGCTGCTTTGCATTTAGATTTAACCTACAGCAAACCAGCAGGAGGCTTTTATTGTGAAGTCGTGTGAAACTAGCGGTGCTGTGGTATTTGTGTTTGTACAAGGTTACAGTTAGTAAAAGTTCAAACTGAAATAAAGTAAAAAAGCTGCTTACATGTATTTTTTGTTGATTTGTGACTTTAACGCAGTTATCACAAGATAAATGATTGAGCTTTTGTTCTGACAGTCATGACGTATTCTGTAGTTTTGTTTCTCGTTGAACAGACAATATTACGTCTGTTTGTTTGTTTTTTTGAAGACAGTTAACAAGTTCGTTACAGTTTGGAGGATATGGGGAGGAGTTTGATTCAGCAACACAAGCTGACAGTTGATGATGGAAAAAAACTAAATCCTGAGGTCTGAGGACAAGGATCTGACAAGGCGGGTGTGGTGACGAGCAAATAAAAACCTGGAAGCGGACAAACTGAAACAAATAAGAAACTAACCTGAGATGATCATAACGAAGCCATAACATACAAAATCATGGAAAAAACAAACAGACGGATGAATAAAAAGCAGATAAATGACACTAAAATAATTCAAATGTCACAATAAACAACATTCAGATTGTACAGAGCGCAAAGCCGACATCTTTTTTAATAATTGATGCGTTTAGGAAAAACACAACAACATTCATTAGCAATTAGTAGAACTGACTAATAAGTGATTCTTGTCAGTTCTGGCCCTGAACTGCCTTTCAGACTCTTTTCCACCCTTCTTCATCCCTTTTGTTCATCTTCCTCCCCCGTTTTGTTTCTGCATCTCTACCAGTGGATGTCTTTAATCAGAGCGTCAATCAGAGAACAACACATGTAAGAGAATGATGTTAAATCCAATACAAGATGCGAGAGATAACGCAGCTGTTAAAGCCGTCAGCTGCCTGCTTGATAACAACCCTGTCACCCACATTAAAGTCTCTCCCTCTTGCTCCCATTCCGTTCTCTCTCTCTCCCCCTCTTGCACGTTTCTTACTCCTCGCTGCTGTCTAATCTCGCTCTCTTAATGGCAAAATGAATGGCTGTTAAATCTTTCCATCTCTTCATCAGTTTTTTTTGTCAAATTGAAGTCGCTTTGCATCATAGTCTCCTTCAGGGTTATTACTGTTAACAAGAAGTCTGAATCTGGCCTTTTCAATTGGATAAATTGAAATGAGATTTAAGATTATGGTTCAGTAAATCAGAAGTGAAATACGTCAGCCTGTAGCCTGTGCAGAGATTACAAAGACTCGTTTTTTCCCCTCCATGTTGAATTACCTTTAAAATTAGGTAATTTGAATTAAAAAGAGTCTCAAATCAAATAAACCCTTAAGAGAAATATCAAATGGGCAAAACATGATAAAACTTTATGAAAAGGAGCTTTAATTAAACACTGTGAAGGCTTTGACCCTTCAATCCCCTTTTTTCAAAGCTAGGACAAACAAATCATCACTTCTCTTATGCAGGGCCCTGTGGAGTCATTCTTGGATTAAGTCGATGGGATTATTCATGGGATTGAGGCAGATGAACCGGTTAAGGTGCAGCAACACGCCCTGACCCGCTGGCCAAACCGGACAGATTATCTACCGGAGAGAAGAGACGGACGGCGCAGAACGGAGAGTCGATTTTAAAAAAACAAAAGCAGACAGCGGGCGATAAAACAGGACTAAAAGGTGGGCCGACCGGTTAAAGCAGGCAAAGATTGAAAGCTTGTCCGAGCGCTGACAGAGGCTTAAACTAAACAGACATTTAACAGACAGATGGAGAGATAGTCGGCGTGGAAAAACTGTGAATTAATAGAGGGTGACTGCGGGAGGAGAGGCTTCTGTCACCACCTGCAGGAGCTGGGAAGGCAGCTCTGGGGGTTTAAACAGCACCAAGTGATAAGACAAGACTGTGGGCTGTTCATCACATTTATAGAAAAGGTGACATTTAACCAGACGACAGGTTGGCATGTCTGTATTGTGAAGGTGAAAAAGGCCACGAAAAGGACAAAAAATTGTTAAATGAAAAAAAAAAAAACAGATTGTAAAAACTTGTGTTCTCGTATGTTTCATATTCTTATGCAACTTTAACCTCAGTCTGACTTCATCCCAGATTATCAAAGGGATTTTTTTTTTTTTAGATTTGCACACAGAAATTGTGCAAGAGATTGGACTGTTTGTGCACAAACGGACTAAATTCCTCAATCATAAGTCCGAAACACCCGTCAGCTCCTTAAGACACGGACAGAAGCACGTTAAACAAACACCTGCCGCTTGTCAAGGTGAGGAATAATGCCCAGGTGGGAGGAAGAGATAAAGAAAGAGTGGAGGGGGTTTTAGAAAGACAGGACAGAGTGGGGGGGAGACAGATGGAGAGCTGGAGATAAACTGAGCTTCAGACAGAAAAGCTGAAAGCTGCGTTGTTGCATGTGAGAGGACAGCGGACAAGCGGGACCGTTTGGCAAGTTTAAAAGCAGAAAACAGGTGAAGAACATGAGCTGCGTCAGACGGGAAAAAAGGTAAAAAAAGAGGGGGGGAAAGGTGGAGGGAGGGTCCACAGGGTTTATAATCCCCTTACAGACAGCTTTGTTGAATGATTGACGGCTGAGCATGCCACGTTAGAGCCAGAGCACTGAGGGAGGCGGGGGGGCACCATGACTGGAGGGATTATCTCTCCCACAGTCACCCCCCTCCTCCCTCCTAACACCACCTCATCACCACCTCATCACCTCCCGCTCAATAGGGTCAAGTGGTACCGGCCGTTGTTTTAATGCTCGTCCAAAAAGTCCCTCACATGATTGTGTTCTTTTGTAAATAATAAGGGGGGGTGGTAAACAGTGGGGGGTGCACAAACCTACGCAGGGCATGTACACAAACACACGCACCCACGCATGACGCATGCCTGACATCTACACAACAGCACACACACAGACACACATAAAACTCCTTCTATTGAGCATGCAAGGGCATCATGAGCGAACAGAAGCACTTAAACAAGACCTTGAGTGAATTCCTTTGTTCTAGCTAAGTACCACCATAATAGAGTTAGCTCGCCTGTCATATAAAAGATTAAATTTAAACGGATATATAAGGAGAAAGTAGAGGTTTTGTGATTGCATTAAAAATACAGCTGAATTACAGCACTTATGAATGATATCAACAATGTTTGGCTGCTCGACAGCAGCTGCTTTAAGGATCGGAGAAACCAGATAATGTGTACGGTTTACTCAGTGCCAGAACTCACCTCAGAGACCGGGACGCGTTGCAATGCTCAGCTGTGTACACAAACGGCACACACACACACATAACGGCCACCCAGCCACTAAAGCTCCAGATGGACTAAGCCTAACTGGGACCAGTGGTTTTATCAAAGCATGCAAAATGGGCAAACAAACAGAAACAACACTGCAGCTGAGAGTGAGAGACAGACAAAGGGTTAGCTGGGCCATGCAATCCAAACATGCATCACTACAGTTTAGGGATATTAACCCATTATTGCTTTATACAAGACTCAACAGTTCAGGAAGTCTTAGTGGAAAAGTTATGAACAGTTACTAACTTGGCTGTTGTAGAGATGGTGCATTACGTTTGTACACAGAAGTTTTTAAGTTACACGTCAGAAAAATCAACTGTAGAAAGTTTATTGTAGAGAAATGTATTGTTATCTGCTCGTATTACAGTTAGCTTGATCACAGAGCTCAACAATTAGCATCTGTCTGGAGTCATAGAGATTAGCTAACCTGAGCTAACCGCTAACCTGAGTCAAGACCAAAGTCAATTTCAACCCATTAAAACACCTCCATTCAACACAAAGTCATACATATTTCTGTCATCAGTTTCATAACAGGCCTACATGGTTATTTAGAGTTTATTTTGGGGGGGTGCAATTGCAAACAGTAGCAGCTAGCTATAGCACTTCTAGTGCAGCTTGAAGCATTTTGGACAAATTACTGCTGGAAACAACATTTATTGGGAAGTTTAAAGAATTATCCACAACAGGTGAGATATTAATTGTTTATAGTTCTTCCACAGACCCCCAGTTTAAAAGGTTTGAACTATTCTGTTAAACAAAGTGACCCACAGTTGTAATGGTCATCAATCAACTGAAAGCCAAGAATACAAGAGAGAGTCTGTCCAAAAGGGGGGGCTTTTGTCCCATCTCCCCCCTGAGCACCAGCATTCTTCTCACTTGATTTTCTTTGTGGGGGAAAGAAGAAAAAAGGAGGTAAGAATGGAAGGATACAAGAAAAGAAGAAAGAAGGGGGGACCCCACCCCCCCTCCTGTGGTTCAGGACCTGCATTACAGCTGCACTCGATAGGAGAGTAAAACTGATGCGGAGGAGGAAAAACTTTTGAAAGGGAGACAAGATGGGGTGTTTAATAAGGAAATGGCTTCCTGATTTGCAGTGAGTTTGGTTTACATCTGTTTGATGACAGTCACTCCCAAATGACTTTGACACCACTGTGATAGGCAATCACGATCATTCATTCTGTCTCCACTACAGAGATCCTATTTACAGCTGGACAGTGACGAGCAAATGAGGAGAAACAGAGACTACAGATCAAGAACCACCCAGAAAGACGTAGCTTAACAAAAGGAGAAAAAAGGGAAACCGAGAAGGAGGAGGAAGAGATGAGAGCAGGTTTTTTTGAAAAAAAGAAGGAATAAATTTTACTCTATGCCAGCCAGCTGTAACATGATAACGGTTTGGATGTGCAGCGAAGGAAACTTACACGGGTGGTGAGTCGAGCAATGAGAGAGAGAGAGAAAAGGCAAATGAAAAGACAAAAGAAATGAAAGGGGGATTAACGCAGAGAAGTGGACTGGTTCTGCAGATGACGAGAGGACTAGGAGTGCGTGTGGGAGAGTGTGAAGCCAGAGAGTCGAGTGTGTGTGAGGGCTTTCAGTGGAAGCTATGAGGGGGAGCTCTTTTGTTCATGGGGAGCAAAAAGAAGGAGGGAAAGTGGAGATGGAGGAGTGGAAGAAGGGAGTGAGGGATATGCTAAAAGAGAGAAACAGGGGGGAGGAGGAGGAGCGTACCTCGAAGGAAATCCAACCCCTCTACTTGGACTTTTTCCAGCACTGGAAGCAATAACATTTTTCATCTGTGCATGCATGAGTATGTGTGTGTGAATATACAAGCTCTCCACTGTGTGCATACATGCCTGGAAGTGTGCATGCCAGTGTATAGAATGCTTGTGTGTGTGTGTGTTAACATTCACTGCGAGACATGAGGACAAAGGCAACGGGGAGACGGAGTGGAAGAGACCAGAACCGCTTGAAAGCTGCTCTGTCATTTCAAGCACACAGTCACGTATTATAGCCGGGGTATCAGATGATGGGATGTGGAAACGCCAACAACAATCCATTTCACCCAGCTTTCCATGCAAGATGGATCTTATTAGAGTTACTTGTCCACAACAACAAAAGCACAAAAGTGGAAGCCATATACTGCAAAATAGTGCCATTCGGAGGCAGTCGGCTAGTTTCTTTTTGTGCAGAGCCTTAAATCATTCCTTCAGGTTGAAATGCATCTATCTGCAAAATGTCTGCTTTTCAGGCAGCGAAAGGTTGTTTTAGTTTGACAACCATGTTGTTTTAGTTGTTTTAGCTTGACAACTCTGCATTTTTGAGATTAGCCATAGAAAGTCGGAAACCCATAACAGAGTATCATTTTCTCAGTCTGAGAAAACATGACTGTCTTCGACTGGCAATAAAGAGACTGGAAAAACAAAGAAAGTTGTTTTTATCTTACAAATCCAAAACTGAATGGAAAAATCTTCTGTCAACCAAATGTTTTCAGTGCTGCTGCATTATGCTGCAGATTTGGAACTTGACTTAGAGGTATTCCACTGTTAAAACCTGCTAATTGTTTCACTTAGTGACCAGGTTAGCAACCGTTTTTGAAACAAGGCTGTAACAATATAGTCAGTCGGCCATTTTTTTGACTCACTGTTCTTGTTGAGAGTCACGGGGAGCTGGTGCCTGTGTCCAGCAGTCATTGGGCGAGAGGTGGAGGCACAACCTGGATAGATCACTATGGAAACGGACAGCTTAGAGTTGCCAGTTAACCTATTAGAAATGTTCTTGGAACCGGAGTCCCCGGAGAAAGAGCATGTAAACTCCATGCAGAAAGGCTGCAGCCTGGATTCAAACCTGGGACCTTCTCGCTGCAAGGCAACATCTATCAACTGTACCACCGTGCAGTTTGCTGAAACAATGTATTTCTACATTCTTTCAGTTAAATACTGTAGCAACATGGTCACTAGTAGTTGGACAGTACACTGTGTTACTGGCTTACAGCGATAAACTCACAGAAGGAAAGATAAAAAGTTTATTATTGGAACATCACAACTTTTCATGTGTGATTAGTCACATTGAATTTAAGGTCAGGGCTGGTCATGAATCTGGGACTTTTCAGATTCTGGACATTTTGGGGGAAGTTCCAGTTTACTTCTGAGCACAAATGAAACACACCTAACAAGCTAGGTTTGAAGCTAATTCCCTTCAATGCTTCTTTCACTACATTTTAGTATTTGCTAGCTTTGCCTCAGTGTGAGAGTGAGTCAGTATGTTTTTAAAGTGTTTTATTTTGTGCAACTCAACAAAAAGCTTAAGTTTAAAACAGTTTTAACATAAAACTCCAGTGTTTTAAATGGTAACATGAAGTACAAAGGTAAGCTAGCTTTATAGTATCCAGCTAAAAAGGTTAGCAATATATTAACACATTAATTAAACCAACAGCTTTAATCCTTCTGACTGAAATAAACAGAATACATTACTAAGTTTGGGGGTATAGTTCCAAGAAAAATACTATATTTATAATGTATGGCATATGGCTTTTCAGTAAACTGCATCTGTCTATTTGCTGGAACTGGCACACTGCTATAGCTTCTCTTAATAAGGTCCACTGGCAGCTGCAGTCATGATGTTTGCATCTACTTTGAAGGGTTTGTTTGGCAGATATTTTGGAGCAAATTCGACTTTAATTATTTCCCCATGCTTTCACTTCTTGTGCTAAACTAATGCTGTAAATACATAGCCATTTGTTGGGTCTTGAACACAAACGTAAGCAAGGAGCAACTTTTAAACAGGATATTATTCAAACTTTGGACCAGCAACTTGGGAAAAAAACTTTTCTGTCACAACAGATGAGTTTTTGAAACCAGTAACTTAAATCGAAACATGTGGTGCACCTAAACGTGCCCAAAACTCAGTACGTGATTTCCACAAAGTGAGATAAATTAACAGCTTTCACTAAGCCTCCCTAAATTAAAGACTGAACTTTCATCTAAAAACTAAAGCTTTCCTTTTAATCTTGAGTTTCCATCATAATCTTGGATTTTTATGTCAGTTCCACTTAATTTATATCATATCCAAAAACCAGAAATGGAAACATGAGTTTTTCCTGAACAGCACGCCAAGGTCAGTTTCCCTAAAGACTATAACAATGATGGGCTAATGCTAAAGCCAGATGCTTCTGACTCGTTGCACGGTCTTTTAACTCCTAATTAGAACTTTGCATATGTGTGCACAATCAAGCATCTGTGGAAAAGAAAGTGTAAAACCTGGAAAAATATTCAATGGTTTTGGAGAATACTACAAAACATCTGAAGCAGAGACGACGGCCTGTGCGTATACGAGCTAATAAATGTGTTTATTAGGAAGCCGAGTTTGACTGGTTGTTATTAACGTGGAGCAGACCAAGACAGTATTTCCCACCAAAGCCTCTTAGCATGAGGATCATCTCTGACCCCATTGTAAGCCAATGGTAAAGATTATGTTAAAGCTTAGATGCTGGGAGTCTCGGGAGTAATAGGTCTCCACATCTCTCCCACAAGAGACCAGACAGCTAGTGCACAGCCAGAAGACCCCCAGCGACACACACACACACACGTGAGCCAAGTATCGTTTTGTAGCTGAGCTGTGAGTAGTTGTTCTGCTTTGTTAACAGTCTCCTTGCAGGCAGGATGATTCATGTATGCTTACTTTTGTGGCTCTTTGTGTTTCTGCAAATCTCCAGATAACAACTTCTTATGCCAAAAATACAAATGCAAAATAGGTTATTTAAAGAAAGCGCCACCTGTAACCACTTTATCACCTCCGAAAGCAACTACCGACTGCGCGCCTTGCATTTTTGGGTCCGTTTTGTTTTGTTGACATTGTCTTTTTTGTTATCTATGACGTGACTTGGTAAGACTGTGTTCTACATCAGCTACATAAAGGGAAAACATTCCAGGAAGTATCAAGTTTTGGAACATCAAATCAAAGCAGATCGATGAGTAAAAGGTCCAAGTCTCACCATCAATTACAGATAATGGAATCTATCAATGCAGAGACTTCATTTAACTGCACAAAGATTCAGAAACCTTGAAGCTAATAAGAAAGACTCAATGTTTTATTGGTAGTCGTGTTTTGAATAAATTCTTGCAGCATATCCAACCAGTAAATTTGGTAAAACAGAAACCGACAAAGTGGATTTCCCAGAAATGTAAATTACAATGAGTAAACTGAACTTCAAAAATTGATTTTAGAGCAAAACAGTAGCTTTTCTGTGAAAGGGATTGATTTAGCCTTTGGGCAAATGAAGTCCATCAACACATTGTTCTGCTGTGAAGCAGTTGGTATAATTTCTGCTTCAGTGTGAGCAGTCAAATCACATTTTGTGTTTGTATTGTATCATCTTATCATTTGAAATTAATTAAATGGAGACGAGGAAAAGCAAGTCTCTCAAACGCTCCATGGTAAGTTGATCAAAGAGCTCATTCTGCCCCTAAAAACTCAGCGAATTCTTTTAAAGCTTACTGGGTTTCATGCTGGACTTCACAGGGATAAATATTATGGGACGTGTCAGTAATGAGGAATGAGGGGCCTGCTCGGTTGTAGCTGAGCAGGAAGCAGCTAGTCGTGGTGGTGACCTACAGATCATCATTCACTCTCGCCGTCTGAGCCGTGTCACATCAGTCCGTACCTTCGTCAAAACCCTTCTGCACCATCCATCTCTCTTTTCACTCACCTTCCTCTGCTTGCTTTCATGTTTTTCGTTTCTGTCAGATCTCCACTCCCCTCTATCTTTGCCTCATCTCACCCACAATTCTTCCATTTCTGCCCTTCTGCTCATATCGGTCGAAGACGTTTGCCAAAACTTCAGCTGTGACAAGGCACAGCTGTCCACCAGTAAACCAGCTCATTTGTCTCACTTCACACACATTCTCCCTTCTTAACATTCAGTCGAACAACCATTTTAGGCCTGTGTCCAATCCCTGCTCTTTGTTGATGTCCACTGGCAGGCGAAGAGAAGCGGCTGATGGAGTTTTAGTGTTGATGAAAGTGACGGGACGTAAAGAATTACAATGAGATTAATTCTGGCAGGAACAAGGAACCGGCTGGATGATAAGAACACAAAACATTTGTGTTTTGTTTTGCATTTTACAAGATACAGTTTACTGTATCTAGGGCTATGCAAATCAGGATGATGCCTGAGGGGAAAAACAGGTATAAAACACAAACTAAAATATTATTTTAATGAGCTTATTTCAAGACTACACGCTCTTAAAAAATTGAAAAAAGCCAACGTGATAAGAGTAACTCAACTTTTTGTCAACTTTTAAAATAATTTCCCAGCATGTCATGTCAAACACCCTAAGGACATGATATGCTTTTAGATACCGCTAGAATAAGTTGAAAACAGGTTGAACAGCACACTTAAAAACAAGATAACAGTGTACACCACTAGATAAGGAGAAGATTTACACAGCTAACAGCTTAGCGCTTGTAAAACTACACACACAGGTTAGAATTTCAGATACCAGCATGCACCTGCCAGCACATAATCTGTCACAAAACAAGAATCCAAGAACGTTAATTAATGATGGTGTAAACTTTCCTTTGCTCTGAAGCTGATTATTTGGAACTGAGCCAAAGCCAGAGCTGTAATCTGAGCCTGGACCAAAGCTGAAGGGACGTAGAGACGACGGAGCAGTTATAAGATGAGTAGCAAACGGTTGACAGGTTGGTTCGTCTCTGTCCTATATCCATACTTCTACCCCAATCCACCAGTCGGATTCCCTGTGTCCCCCTTGGGGGGCAGGATTGACCTGGTCCAGTCCAAATGCTGCCAGCAGGATTGGATGATCCTGCTTAAGTAGAGCGTGCTGTGAAGCAAGCTAATGAGAGGCCTGTGTGTGTTGGCTAGCACCACTAAGGGGCTACGAGTTCAGACGCAGAGGGCAATCTGCCCGCTGATGCTGGGACACATGTGACCCCTTCAGACCTAAGGCCTGGATTACTGTTACCACCACTACCACCCCGTGTAAGCCCGTGTGTTTTCACGCATGTTTCCAGAGAAAAAAAGAAAAAAAGAAAAGAAAAGTTGCTTGTTTCTGCACGCCGTTCAACATTTTGAGCTAGCTCAGCCAGCCGTACACTTTTAATCTCCTTCATCCGAAACATCAGCACTTTTAACAATTACAAAAAATCCCAAAGTCACTTCAGAGGCCCAGGGGAGTGGGGAAGTAAATTAGTTGTTGAGCTAACCCCAGCATATTTACAAGAACGCTTTATAGCTGTTATGATGTTGATGAATGCGCGCCTCCCCGGCCAAATAAACTTATAATCGAGTAATAAAATAATGAAAGAAATCCGAGCGAACAACAATCCGTGACGCCTGCCAATAACCTCACCTCTCTCCTGTGTGTGTACACATCTCCTGTGTTTTAACCAGCTTTACTGTGTCTGTTTAACGCTCACTTGCAACAAAGGAGATACATGAGGACCACACACTTTTCACACGTGTCCGACAGCGACGGGAGGGGAGGTCGAGCCCCGCGAGGCTCGTTTATGTGTGTGTGCAGTCATCTGCTGAGGATGAGCAACTGTGATGGATCCATCTCCTCTCGTGTCTGTATTTTCACCAGTTTGACTGCATACATGTCCATCTGTCTGCCCGCAACACCCAAAGAAAGGAAGAAAAAGGGAAAAAAAAGAGGTGATTTCAGCCTGGTTGGGTTGGCTGCTTTCCTTTTTCTCCTTTTCCATCCAGCCACTTCAGCTGAAACTTCTTTTCACAGCTCCTGTTACTCTCAGCTCGTAAACTCACACACACTCCTCTTTTTCACCAAAGAGAGAGAGGGAGGGAGAAGCTAATGTCTGCTCGGGTTAACAGGCAGCTTCTGCTGTATGGTTTATATTAGTTTCCTCTCATTCAAATTCTGTTGCATTCCTTCAGCTTTTGTTTTTACATTCTTGGCTAAAACAGAAAACTGTTCAC
This sequence comes from Pachypanchax playfairii, assembly GCA_006937955.1. Classification (NCBI taxonomy): domain Eukaryota; kingdom Metazoa; phylum Chordata; class Actinopteri; order Cyprinodontiformes; family Aplocheilidae; genus Pachypanchax; species Pachypanchax playfairii. The sequence goes on along the minus strand of SSNP01000024.1, from coordinate 1,037,794 downwards.
AAGATACGATCTGATCATTTAGTTTCAGGTTAAAGGATCAGCATCACAATGTATATGCATGTGTAATTCATGAATAGGCAGGTTTTATTCAGGTGAGAACGGGTGTGGAGTTTCGGGTTTTGGATAAAACATCCAGTTTGACCACCTGCTGCATTCAATCCCAAAACGCCCTCGCTATAAGGATTTCCAGTAATTCTGTCTTTTTTTCTGTCCCTTTCTTTCATTTTTTTAAAAAAACGCTTAGCCTAGTTATAGCTAGTCTTTTATCTGCCACCAATTAGTCGCCGATTAATGAATTATTAAGAACTAGGAAGGAGGGGGATTAAATTTTAATGTGGATCTTAGGGGGAATAGTTGTATTACAAGTCACCGCGAGCGCCGCGTGAGGAGACGCCCACCCTCGGCTGCAGTTTACAATAATCCACAGTCGTTTACTAAAGCAAGGAAAGAAAGAGAAGAAAGAAAAATAGTGCTGCTTTGAAAGCAGATGCTGGAATTTAACTTAAAAAAGGGCCAAAAAAATACAAAACTCCACTAAAAAACAAGATTTTAGCAGTTTTAATTCATAATGTGGGTATAAAAATGAGTCTCTGCAGCATTTGAGAGCTTTTATGGGTCACCTGCCACCCCAGAGACCCCCCCCGTCCCCCGTTCACCCTCCCTAACCTCCTGAGCTGTAATGTAAGATTCGATCTTTCATTAGGGAGGCCGTGTAAGACCAATAATGGGAGATGCTGAGATAAGGATAATATATGTCTGTGCTGGATGAGGGGGGGGGTGGATCTTCCCAAGGTGATCGTTCTGGTTCAGTTCTCTCTTCCTTGAGCAGAAACTGTATTGGCACTTGAGACTTAACTGGTATCGATTTACTTAGGGTTAGGAGCATCTCTACCTCCACTTTGCTCTCTCTCCTGTTTATATTCCTCCCTGAACACCTCTTGTCTCTTTTCTTTCTGTCTGGCTGTGGTCATTACAGTGACCCGGGCAGTCAATAAATGGGTGGATGCTGCACTTGATGACCCTAAGAGTTTTGATAACTCACTTATATGGCTATACTTTTATCATATACCCCCTCCTTGGAACCAGGGATGGCTCCTTTTCCTCCTCACCTCTGTCATCCCAGACACATTTTTGGTTGCATTTCTGAGCAGTAATTACTAGCTGGATGTGACACATGTTTCCAATTTGCTACATCTGGTCAATGTGATGAAGGGAGGACGTGACAGCGAAGAAAAGATACAGACAGACAGAAACTGACAGAGGAAGAAAAGCTTCAAGTAAAAAACAGAGACTAAGTTAAAAAAGGGATGAAAGTGGTGAGGAGAGGCCTCATAGTGGTGAAAAGAAAGATGGGAGATGACAGGAAGGGAGCTGCGGCTGGACTGTCTGGATTTCAAAGCCGCTTATCAAGAAAAGGTTTCGAGGTCAACAACATGACAGTCCATTTGCTTCACAGACGAGATGTGAACCACACACGCTCTCCAACACCTGGCCGAAACGAGCTTCTGCTTCCTCGTTTAAGAACTACAAACCTGATGTTTGAGTTTACAGCTCCGTATTTGAACAAGCAGAGGCTCTCAACATATTTCAGCCCAGAGCAAAAAGCTATTTTGCCTTAGGGTGGCTGAAACTAAAGCACAGCTCTTGTAAAGTAAAGAGAAACAAGCACATGAAAGTATGTAAAAGGACTAAGAAAATAAACTCAAAGAATGACTAAGCTGATTAACTATGAATAGTAAGCTCCATGAATAAGCTTCATAGTATACAATAGGCTTTGTACTTTGAATATATGAGTGAGTAAATCTGTAGGAATGACTGTGAAGCCATCAGCCGTCTAATTTCCAGCCGATCGCTAAGCCTTGACATCCACCTAACACCAAACTCCATTAGGAGACAATGGCTTGGATTCACCTGTAAGGCCTGAAAAGCCAAAGCTACCCTCCCGTGTCCAACTCTACACTCCCCCCTGTAGGGGTGAATCCACCCACTGCTGACAAAAAGCCCTCATTAAGGGCTTCGTGCATCACTTCACAGCGGGGGCCCACGCACGGTGGCATCAGGGAGAGGTGGAGGAGCTGGGCAGGCCTGTAGCCTCCAGTACATGGACGCACTGAAAACCTGTTAGTCCTTGAAAAAGCCTCTGGCATGGGTGTGGGCTCAGTACAGTTCAGGAGGGGGGGGGGTGTGTCTTGCCTAGAAACCTGTGGGGGTGATTTTTCCATAATGAAGTGTGTAATAGGCATATTCTCAAGAAAATATGAGCTATTCGGGACCAGTGTTCCATACTGATGGTTTTATCGAGCTGGAAAATATCTTTGTTCCAATTTGTTCTCAATTTTTCACCTCCATACAAGCTGCCCTTTGGGCTGTGGAGCCCCCCCCCTCCCTCTCCCTTCAGCCACCAGGTTGCACTAAGACTCAGGGAAATTGGCAGAGCTGTGAGGAAAGTGGTGTTGGCCATTAGGGCTGGACAGCAGAGAGGTGTTTAAAATGGCATTTCCTCAGCTAATGCCTGACACCTTCACCAGAGGTAAGAAAAACTGATGCAAATGAGCTAGTGGCTGGGTGTTCCAGAGGCCCGAGGCCTGGACTCTAATCAAGGTCATCCAGCAACAGCAATTACAGCATCACATAAGTGTTTATTATCCACAGCTTCCATCGTTTTTTGGCTTGGAGACTTTTCCAAAGGGAAGAACCTGATAAATCAATGTGACTAACTCAGATTACACTGTTTAGATGAGAGTCCAAACATTTATAAATAATTTAGATTATTTTGGAAGAAGGGAGCAACACACTGAGAGAATGGAAACCTTAAGAGAAAACTCATTAATGCGACTCGTAGAGGCCCCTGAACTCTAACTTTGTACTTCTGTGCATGAAGAGTTTCTGCTTCTCGATTTTTGGACCAAAATCCACCTTTTTCACAAACTGGAAAACTTTAAGTTGAAACATCCTGAGAAGTCAGATTTCGATCTGGAATGCTCTTACCTTTCGTTCAGGGAATTCCAGTAGATAGGTTCCATATTGCTGGCCGTGGTTCCCAGTAAATCCAGGAAGAATACCAGCAGGATCCACAATCCATTCCTGCTTCTTCTAAACGCCATTTCAACCCTGATGCCCAGTATATGCGACCCCATCTACAAAATCTGCAACACTTTCTGGCTTTGCAGCGCCGCTGTTCCAAAAGAAGAATCTCAAAACAACAATGGATGCGCCGATCACAGGCTTTAGGTAGAAGCAGTCAAAATGTGAAGGGAAACCCTGCCACGAGCATCCACATGGATCCAAAATGATGCAAACTACACTGGACTGAAGCAATAATGTAAAGAAACTCGTTCAATCCGTGCGTCCAGATCTCCAAAATCGGCAGGTTTTCTCTGCGCGTCCACGCTCGTTTACTATTTCAATCCCATGACTTTCCCATTAATTTGTCATCAGCAGTAGTTTCTCCACAATTCACAACTCCTGAATTCAAATAGAATTCCACAAAATCAGGATTTCTGAAGATTATTATCCCCAAAAAGCAGATTCTGTTTCCTTTCCGTGCGCTCTAATTGTCTTTTCTCCGAACAATGTTTCCTTGTTCCGTTTGGCTTCTCTGCCTGATTTCTCTCCCCATTACCTTGTTTTTTCGCATGAATATCTTCCTCCCAACATGCCAGGCTTGACTGAAAGGGAAATGTTGTCACTCAGTTTTAGATGCACAGGGGGAATGAGGCCAAAACCGGAGAAAAAAAAAATTAAAATCAAATAAATGTCCCTTGTATCCACAACTCCATCCTCATGAAGACGCGTTGATGTTCAGTCTGTGCGCGTTACAATCCTTTTTACTGCTTAGCAAAAATATATAAAAGGACTGTAAATCCAGTATGTGTTCACAAAATTCTATATTTTACAAAATCAAGATCCAACTAGCTGGTATATCCGAGTATAAATGTGCGCAACCAAACTGAGAGAAAAGAAGCAAAAAGGTTAAAAAAGCAAGTCCTTTCTCATAAAGCCACACACAGGTCAAAGTTGTGAAGTGATGGGGGGGCTGCGCGCATCAGTCCCGGCTGGAAATTGTCGTCTGTCTGATGAAGCGCATCATTTGGAGAGCTGAATCGGCCGGAGGAACGCGCTCCGTGCGTTATCTCATCCGTCTCTGTGCCTTACAATCCCACCGGTTTGACTTGCCCTAATGCTCGCAGCGCATTGACAGACCGACTGGCTCGTTTCAGAGGAGGAGGAGGGAAAAAGGGGACGTGGATGAATGCAAAAAAAATCCCCATCCTCCGACTGGCAGGCAGGCAGGGCGCACTGACGGAGCGCAATTCTTCCAGGCTTTTGCGGAGAGAGAGGGGGGGTGCGGGTGTGGGGGGTGGAGGCGGTATCGAGTCCCTTTCAGCACCTCCTTCTCTCCTCCTCCTCTTAGAATTTCAGGGGGGCCCCAATTCGGACCTTTAGACTCCCCAGCGCTGTATTCTGTCTTCTTTCAGACAGTAAGGAAGAATACCCCCCCCCCACACCACACACATGCGCGCGCGCACACCTCTTCACCAACGTGCGCTCTGATCTGACAGAAGAACAACAGCGCCCTCAGTGCCTTCACTCAGCATCTCACGTGGCGCTGTAGGAGGGCTGAATTTAGAAAAGAAAAAAGAATCCAGATGTAATTTTAGAATATTATGCAAATATCACAGCGAGGTTTCATCCTATAGCAGCGCTTTAAGCTTTATTACAACAGGAATGTGCCTCAAAGAGCAGCGCGAGCTCCCACTAAGACTCCCTGCGGCTGTTTTCAAGGAAAATTAGGACTTTTGGATGAATTTGACTAAGTCATAAATTTCATAATGTAGAAGGAAGAAGGATGGAGAATCTGGACTGACTCGCTCTGCTCATCAAAATAAAACCAGTGTTCTCCCCCCTGTGTGGGAGCATGTGGTCCACGTTTCCCTCCCTCAGCATCTCTGCAGCAATAAGCAGGGTGACAGGGACCACACACGCGCACACGCACACACACCAGTGTTTTCCTGCGAGGCCCCTTGTCTCATCACTGTTAAATCTGTGCCTACACTGCCCCCATGTGGTGGTTGAGCGAATGAACACGAGCCTGCAGCAGTCTGTTGGATTATTTAGGATTTTACAGTTTGACTGACTCAGGAAAAAAACTATCTCCATGTTTGCTTGTCTGGTTTGGGCTGTTCCTTTTAGTTGCTGTTTGTTTTTCCTAAATCATGCAGCTTTAACACATTTTTACCCAATTTTCTTGGAAAAGTAAGAATTCTGGAGGCATCAGCATCTGAACCCATGCAGAACTGGCCCAAACAAAAAATAAAAGTTAACACACTTCAACCGTCAACTCACAGCTCTTCCTGTTATTATTATTATTATATTTTTTATTATTACTATTACTACTATGATAAAGAATCAGCTTCAAATTCTACTGAAGATCTCAGACATTTTAACCAGACGAAGTAAAAATGACATTATTTGTTGACAAACCATTTTATTAAATAGTTTGTCTTTAGGAGATAAAGTATCTCTCTACATAATATTACAAAAGTTTTTGGTTTCTTTAAAGAGAACGTCTGAATTGAAGTGATGAAGATGTTGAATCCTTGTTTCAGTAAAACGAGATGCTTTAAAAGCTTGAAATTCCACTTTGAAACGTGCTTGAATTTGACTTTGGGGATATAAGAACTTGGATTTCGGGGACATAAACTCCTGTCGGCACTGTGTTCGCTGAGTGATCTATCAGCTCTCCGAGCTGCAGCTCAGTACAACACAGCTCCTACTGAGAGAGAGCGAGAGAAACAAGGACAGGAAGAGACTTTTAATATTTGTCATTGAACGTATTTTTTCCTTCACGTCGACTGAAACGAGCGAACTCGTCTTGCCACCAACACCTCCTGCTGCTCCTGCACAGCCAGGGGAACGAACGTGAGACAGAGACAGAAAGCATTCTGGGAAAAGATAAAGAAGTATCAGGAAGGCAGGTATGACAGATCAGCACACCTAATGCTGTCATGCTCAAGGGCACTACGGCAACTCCAAAGAGTGATCACAAAAGGAATCAAGCCAGAGATGCAAATAAAAGCAAAACTGCAGCGTTTTCTGAACTGATGCTAAATTACAGCATGTTTTCAACAAGAACTGTAATTGCAGGCTCTGAGAAACCAAAACAGCGAGAAGGTTCTGAATAAGAAAAGGAAAAAAAAGAGCAGACGTGTAGCTGTTTGTGTTTCCCTGACCTCTGGAAACCTTGGCAGAGCAGATGACAGAGCTAAATGTAGAGGAGGAAGATTTTGGTTTCGAGACAACAGCAGTTCAGAGGTGGAGTTGGCAGGAAAAACAAACCTCCTGCTCCGTCTGCAGATCTATCTGTGTGGGAAAACCAGCTGGCTGGTGGCTCCTAAAGATCTCCGAGCTGCACGAGTCCACCTACACCAGATCTGTCGTGGTGCTGCTCCTACCTGAACATATTTTCCTGGGTTGATGTGTGAGAGGACATGATATTCACTCATGGCTGCTGTGTTGGGGTTTTATTAGTGCTCATTTATTCAGGCTGACCTCATTTACTGCACCGACCTTCAACTCTTCTTCATAACCGCATCCTCTCCCTGGTGACTCTAGCTGCAGTCTGCTCCAGCTGCCAGACTCCAACTGCATGTCCTAAACACACATACATGCGTTTACACAACACACATCTGCAGCTTAAAACCAATTACAGTAAGTGCACGGCTGATGTCAGCCATGTACTGTGAGAATTAAGGTTAAGGGCAGATGCAAACATGTACACCAGGACACATAGACTCAACACAAAGAGCTGAGAGGGGAAAACATGCACCCCGATGGGACAGAAATCCACACTGAAGGAGGTGCAGATTCCTGTGTGTGTGGGTCGTTGTCAGGCCATGACACCCTCGATCGCCTTGCAGTTGATAGATCTCAGCTGCAAGTCTTTATCCTTCAGCATCTGTCGATCCTTATGAGCTTCCTCCTCTTCCTCTTTCTCTCTAACAGCAGCAGTACACACTCCTCTGCTGCCAGCGTGCACACACACACACACACACCTCTAACTGCCTTCCTGTGACACAAAGTGAATGAGGGCTGCAGGGGGATTAAGTATGTGCAGGGGAGAATCTGGCTGTGCAACATGTGATGTGCAGATCACACGGATGGATCAAACAGAGTGGCACGTTGATGATAAACATTTTGCATCTGATCGCTCGTGCACCTTTACCTTCATTTGCATACCTAACGGGAAAGTTCAGATTTGTTTGTATTTTTTTGAAGTTGGGTTTCTGGAACAAGGTTATGAACAAATTAGATCTTACCTGTTGTAGATCTTTGGTCTTTGAACATCCTCGGAAAAACACTTTCAATCTGACGGCGAGTGAGACTAAATTAAATTCTAATATTTTAAAACAATAATAATCTAAAGAATTTAAAATAATTAAAGCAAATATTGTTTTGTAAACCTTTACCCAGCTGTCGACGTTGAATTGCCGGGTTATTCTGGCAGAATTACTCTGATAGTTTTGCAGGAAATGCCACAAGATGTTGTGCTACAGCTAGCTGCTGCTGCTTATTATCAACCAAAAATACTATGTAAATAACAGACTAATAACAATTTGATGTTTACAAAGGAACAATCATGTTTTTAGATTTCTTTTAAGTTGACCGTGATCCACTTTGGCCTCGACCATTCAGATCAGTGACTCACCTTTAGCTCATTAATTAGGACAGCAGTAATCTTTATCTCTCCAAACTGAGACTGTTCAAAGAACCATCTACAAAAAGGAAGATACTGGTAACCTTTCCACAGAAACCCATTTCAAAGACTTAAAAGTCTTCATTACTTTGCTAAACCTTGGAGGATTTTATTTTAACCACACAACTTTTGGAACTTTACCGTAATGTGTCTCATATTTTGTGTTATTAAATCAGAAAGGACCCAAACAAATAAATAAGTTCAAAACAAAGTGTATTTCTTTGTGTTTTATCTGAGTGATGACTGATTGGAAACGACAGGCTTAAATCTCCCCCTGACATCCCTCAGCGCCATCAGGACTTCCTGGATGGTTGGACAGAAATAAAAGAGTCTGTTCTGATTGGACACCTGAGACCATCGCTGAACAGAGACACGCATGACTGACTGTTATCACAGCACCTAAACTCCGTGCTGCATTCAGGTGATAATAAACTAAACGTGTCTTTGACGGCTGAGCGGTTCTGTCCACTGGGGCGAGTCAAAACTAGAAGCCAAATGCTTTCAGGGCACATGAAGGAGGGGCTGGCTGTTTGTAACACGTGCACTTTCCAACAAAAGTTCTCACACGGCTGTAATGTTTTGTTGCATGATGTTGAAAAGGATAATAGGATGAAGAAAAGCTGCTGATCCTGGTGGAACGTTCAGTATCACTGAGTTGTCAGGACTTAATCCAGTTGTCAGTTATTTCTGTGAAACCTGAGCTTGTTTTACCTGAGAGGTTGTTGGAGGTAGAAAAAAAGTGAAAAACGTAAAAAGTAAGATGAAAAAATATATATTAGAGAAAAGTTAGAGGACAAAATACTGATTATTTCTCAAAATATCTGCTTTCAGATTTAGGATAAAACTGTTTAACCCTTTATTCCTTCGTTTCTCTAATGTTTAACGTGTCACTGCACATACATGTTGTTAAACTCAAAGATATATTCAAATATTCAAACACCTAAAAACGTTTCTGTTCCAGAAAGCATTTTAGTCTATTTTTGATCAAGTGATGTGTACGACTGTATTTGAATATTTTAGTTATCTGTTTTATCAGAATTTCTTATATAATCTTTTATTCTATTTATCTTTTACTGTAACGCACTCGGTGGCTTTAGCCTGAGAAAAGTGCTTTATAAATAAAGTTTATTATTATTATTTTTATAGATTACTGTAAACTGCTAGGGGCAAGTAAAAATAAAAATTATACATTTAAAGTAAAATATGCAAGAATTTTACAGTGAAATACTCACACAACAGTTTAATGTTCCACTGATGTTGAAAATAAAGTCACATTGTAACAGATCTGGATCTCAGTCAGCTGGGTGGTCTCTAGTTTCTGGTCCGGACCAGAATCATTATTTACACGTCCAGACTTCCTGGTTCCATAACGAATCACATGTGAGTCTGCAAGGCTGCCAAGTCTTCAACACAAGCAGCTGGAATTCCACAACAACCAGCAGTAAAAAGTAAAAGAAGCATCCCTGAGGTAACTTACAGTAAACCTAATAAACCACCACATCACTCCCAAAAACTGAACAAATACAAGACAAACTAAATGAGGGTCAACATTGGAACTGGCAACCCAGCAGAAAAATCAGGGAGTGGGTGAGTGACTGAGAGCAGATGGTTTTGTTTTTTTACATGAACTGCAGGACTTTGATTTGACCACAAGGTCTAATTCTTACATATCACACCTTAAAGAACCTGTTTGTTTTTATTTGGAGGATGTAGCTGTTGCAATTCAGCAATTTCAGCAGCTAAAAGGTTAATACATTTAATAAAACTGAACAGGCACAATACATGTGTATTATTTTATTCATGAACTATTTAAAATGATCTAACCCCAGTCAATCTCTGAGACTCCTTGTCTGGTTTGAATAAGGACAGTGACAGGCTGAACAGATTTAGCTTCTTCTTTGAAGTCCAGTGTTTACAGAGAAGACAACTTTGTGTTTTTTTTCCTAGAGAATAACAAACTTTCGTCAGTTTTAAAGTCTCCTACAAAGAGCGCGATACGATCTGAGTCTGCGTTGGTCTGTTTCAGCTGACACAGAGATATTTATGAGCTGATGAAGCTGCTGCTCCTCAGGTTTTATTTTTGGTTTTGTCTGTGTTGTTTTTGGTCCGAGTTGAGACACGAGATCTAAGATCTTATTTTACTCCTTAAATAACATCGGTGAGCCACACTGATCCTTCATTGCTACACATCTTACAGCTTTTTAAAAAATCAATGCTTACGTAGTGGTTACAGCATTAAATGTGCATAAATCTCTGACCAATGTGCAACCTTACCGTGTACTTTAGTGATGTATTGCCTCGGAGCTTTAGGACTTTATTTGAGTGTTTTCCATATTAGTTACAGATGAGTTGTGTAAGTTGAAATGTTTATATTTCCAGTGAGAATTCACCAACAAACTGAAGCACTGTGTTGTTTGGTCGTTTCAAGGGAGCTGGTGAAAAGTGGCTGTGAAGTTCAGGCCATCTTCAAACGCAGGTGAAAGTTTGGCTTTAGGGTTTTCTGCCAGCAAGCAGTCAGTGAGGTAATATTAGGACATATTTATTCTGCTCAGGCAGGATGTCGAGGGGATTGAGTGAAACTTTCAGACAGGATATTGGAGCTGTGTGAAGGCCGACGTCGTGCTATTTGAAGATTATTCCTATATAATTTGACTTTTTTTTTAGATTATCTGTCTCAGTGTGGTTAGAATAAGGCAAAATGTTTTTCTTTTTATGCAGTTATTTGGAGAATGATCATATTCTTTCATATTAATCAGGTGTCAGAAAGCTTTTCAGACCGAGGGTGCTGCAGGAAAACACGATTACACACATAAATGCATCTTTTCTCTCCTGGATTACATGTTCTACCTGCTTTCTGCAGGTTATCAGAGGGACTCCTCTTCACATCTCCTAATCTCCTCCATCTGTGTCCTCAGCACCTCCTCTGACCTCGCCCTCTCCCCCACCTGCACCCCCTATCTACACCACTTTTCCTCTCCACCCCTGACACCTGAATGAAACCCTCCATCCATCCAGTCGCCACGCAGAGGTGAAAGAGAAAGAGAGGCTCAGAATGGATGAATGCAAGGACGAGACTTGTCCATGTGGCCAGAGGGCAGGTAGAAGGATGAATATCCTGCTCTACCTTTCCCAGGAGTGCAATTACGCAAGCAATTACTCTCCCTGGGCATCAAACATTCTCTAAACTGTCAAGATCCCATCCAGCCTGGGAGACGGGATCCTTAATGTACTTGAACGGGCTCTCTCACAGGATAACTAGCCACAGAGATCGCTGGAGGGAAGGTGTGTAGAGCAGGAAGAGGATATTGAGGGAGGATGAGGAGATAAGAAGAGGATGAGGTGAAAGCGAGAGGACACAGAAGCACATAAGTTGATATTCTATATGCATGAGGGCTTGTTTATCCGTGAGAGAAATCTCAACGTGGAGCCACTCGTCTGTACTTGTCTGCAGCCGTGGAATATGATGATGTGACACATCTCTAGTCTGCATTAATCTTCTGAGCTGTTTCAGATGGATATCCACGAGTGTGCCTTCACATCTGGATTGAATAGAAGGAGATCAGACTCCGGGGTGAAATGAAAAACCTCGGCTGCTGTGCTTTTTCCTGGCTTCAGAGCATGTGCGCGAGTGCAGGTGCCAATTATTTTCACATCTAATGTAAACTAGAAAACAAGGACACGTCAATCTCAGCTGCAGCCTTTTGGAATGGAAATGGGGATGAATTCACAGGAACGCAGCAACGTTTTTGGCGGCCGATGAAATGATTTGGTTGGGACTTATAAAAATATCCCCACAGATCTGGGCCCTCGTGAGGAAAACCTCACGCCATTTCGACTTCAAATTGGTCCGTCTATAATGAGCAGGAATAGCGGCGGTGAGGGGAAAATGATATTCTGTAACAGAGTTGGAACAATGAGGTGTTTTAGTTTGGAGTCGGGCTCATAAAGACGTTCATATTTTTAGATTGAGCTTCTCTCCCATGTGTTTCCAACAGAAGTCATTGATCATCTTCTTATAGCCCCCCCCCATGCTGAAATAATGCAAAGAACACAAAGCTTTCATTCTAGTTACACCAGTAATTTATGCTACTCGACTGAGATCAAGACAAAATTCTTCACATCGTGACTTGTGTTATGATGTTTTTTCAAAATGGCTCAAATTTTAAAATATTTATGCTGCTAATTTATCAAGATAAATCTGATACAGACTTAGCTAAATAATTTCAATTCATCAATTAAAGTCAGATATACCAGATATTTGCAGATTTATCGCTGACATTCATTTATCAAAATAAGTCTTAGGCCAATTTATCTTGATGAATGTAACTTCTGAGGAGCTTCAGAAGGTTTCGACACATTTGGGTTCCCAAAATGAAACTGATCACTCCAGATTCAGTGTTTTGTTTGTCCCTCATGGGCCACTGTTCTTAGATGTGAGGTGAAAAAGCTTCAGCACAAAGTCAGAAATATTATTTTGCTGTCATGACAATAGACTGCTGTAAATGTTACACCCTGGACTTTTAAACTCATGCAGTTCAGTCCAGGATGATAAAATAAACATCTTATTGTATGTCACTTCAACATTTTCTCTGAAAAAACATCTTTTAACCACTGAACGGAACCAAAATGGACAAATCCAACATCCAGTAGATCCAAAAATTGTTTCAGCCATTTAATAAAAACAGTACGAGACTTCCTGTATGATTTTATAAGATTAGAAGGTTTATGTTTGACGTCACTAAAGGTCGTGTTTATGAGGCTGATAAACGGTTGATTAGTTTCATCAATAAAGTCGCATCATATTCAGAAACTGTAAATTTAAAGTTCATGCATTTAGAAATAAAAACACATTCCATAACGAGCATTTAAAAAAAAAAAAAACCTTGCTTTTGGTTTATTGCTTTTTACCACTGTATTTTATTATTTGTGTCAGAGGAACAATAAATGTGCTCGTTATTTTACACTTGCTCAGTTCTACTTTAATTTACAGAGTGGGATCAACACATCACCCCCCCTCAGACTTCACAGTTGTCAAACAGACTTCCTTATAGCTCTCCTGTCAGCCTGCTCTGTAATCTGCCTGTGTTTTCAGAACTGAGACGTCCTTCAGTATAATTACTGAAACTGATTTCTCAGGTCAGAGGCTGGAGGACTGTGGAACGATGGGAAACAAATTAGATACGCCTCCAGAGTTTGTTTTGGATCGCAGATCTTTTTCTTTTTCACAGCAGACGTTTTCACATGTCATAACAGGAAAATCAAAGCCACATTCATCTACAGGGAAAGATCCTGCAACTCTTCATGCTGCTCCATTGTCAAGGTTCACTAATGGATTAACTGGAGCACATTGAATAATCATTATTGTCATTGATTACACCTCTGCTTTCCATTCAAGGGAACATTTCTACAGTGAAAATGATCCATTAGCCAACATGCTGCTCCATTATTTGTGAGCAGAAACTGGGACACAAAGGAAAAACCTGCACAGTAAGAAGACATAAACTCCACTCTGACAGTCTGGACTAAAACCAGCAACCTTTCAGTATGATATATGTATACGAGTTATGATAAAAGAGGAGAAGGAGCCAAATGCAGGACTGAGAGTCAGACAGACTGATAAAATGCAAAAAGATCTTTAGTTCAGATCAAATCAAGACTGAGCAGTTAAAGGAGGACAAACACTCAACTGTAGAGAAATGAGGGGGTTAAACCCAGAACAAACAAGGGAAACAAACTCTGAATAACAAACAGGAAATAAATCAGTATGAAAGATCCAACCAGAGTTTACCTGAAAACAACCACACAACAAGAGAGAAAAACACTAAATCAAGATACCAACAAACTCTTTCCTAAAGAAATCTAAACTCACAGAATCTAAAATTAATATGCATAAGCCTGAAATTTGACATGTTTCTTACATTAAAACGATAGAAAGGTTCTGATTTCTGTCACAGGACCATCAACATATTTACATGTTGGTTTGTCTGCTTCCAATGTTATAAATAAAAGCCATAATATCCTGTTTACGTGTGCTGCCATGTTAAGAAACCAGAATCTGTGAACTAGAGCCAAAAGTTCCACCAACTCACCTGCACATAGTGTATTTTTAGGCATCTAATAACTAATAACAGATAATATTTAAACACACAGTAGCAAGTAAAAACTAAGTTAATCAGAAGGAGTCAACACTTGGAAAAAAACTACATGTGTTTCATGTTTTAGTCTGTAATATGTCCCATTTGTTTACATGAAGGGGGTGGGGCTTAAAACCTATACTGCAGTCAGCCAGCAGGGGGCGCTTGTTTAGTTTCAGCTTCAAGTTCTGTGTTATATTCCTGTGTTTGGTTATTAAATGCTCAATGTTAGTAACCAGAACCAGCTGACAGAAGGCAGAACATACAGGTTCTTCAAAATAAAACAGGAAGTAATTGTAACTGGTGCACATGACCTAAATGCAGATTATTCTAAGCAAAACAAACTAAAAAAACAAAATCCAGGTTCCACTACCATGCTGAGTACTTCATGTTCTGTGACAGACAGAGACTTTTATTTGTTAAAGAATGCCAATACTTACAGTCTTTATTAAATGGGGGATTAGGTTTATAATTGTACATGTACAAAACGTAATCTTTCTCCTTTTGTTGTCACAAATAATTGATGACAAATTATAACAAGTTCAATGTTAAACAATCGATGACTCCGCCTGCGTACAGCACGAATAGATCACATCATACAGCGTTTATTCTGTAAATCCTGTTCTTCAGCAGCAATTTGATTGTGCTGATAAGATCTGAATGTGTTACTCTTCCTGGACATCTCAGCTGTGGATTGAGCAGTACTCCGAATAAACTAGTAGGTCTTGATTTGCTGCACATAATCTATTAACTGTGAGGAAAAGTGGATGGAACGTCTTTGCTCCTCTGGTGTGTCAGAGCCAGGTCAGAGTGAAACCTCGTGCTAAGCGCCTGCCAAACACATTCAAAGTCTCAAAAAGATAAAGGCGCATCCCCTTTGACATTTGGAGAAATGCCATGTTTGACAACATCTAAAAGCTACACGAAGTCTTGTTCCCTCTGCTTCATGTTCTGAAACGCACTTTCCTTTCAAAGGCAGCATGAGAGTGACAAACCAGAGAGCAGTCTGAACATTTTAGCATCTCAGACTTCAGAGCTGTCTATGCTTCTCTTCGCCTGCCTGTTAATTCAGCTGGGGTCACGCTGCTGAGTGTTTGCTTGAGTGCTTCGCTGTGGGATTAGGAGATTCAACAGGCAACGAACCATTTGAATAATTGTTTTCAAATGTCTTCCTTAATATCAAGATCCCATTACTTACTGTTCTGTGCACTCCCAGGTGATGAGCGCTGCAACTGCTCAGTTTGTATGTGAAGCCGTCTAATGGAAGGCACTTACACGAGGCCATGGAGACCCGACGGAAATGGAAGAACACTGGAACACAGAACACTTGCTGTGGATTGGCTCATTAACTGCACGAGTGGAAAGAATACACTGCAGGCACCTCGGGACGAACGTAAAGTCTCTGCTGTCATCTGTGTGACAACAAACTTTGGCTTACACGGAGCTGAGATGCTATTTTCTAAACATATATACAGAGTCTGATTAGGGATGAGGATTCTTCAGGGTTTTACTCCCAAACACTGCATGAGCCTCAGTGTATTGATTCAGTAATTAAAGTTAATTACAGAGAACTGCATTAATTATTATAATCAATTTATCATTGTTTATTTGTCATGCAAACCCCCAAAGAGAGTTATAAAGAATAAAACCTGTGCCTTAAAATTCAATAGCTGATTATTTGATATTACAAAAAAACCGTTGCGTGACTAACATTTTCTCAAAAACCACATGTGAAACTTTAATTGTAAAACTGTGTTAATATAAAACATTATTTTAAAATGTTTTAGCTCTGGTTCAGTGCAGTACGCAGGGAGCTGTAGCGCCCCTAGTGGTGGTTGCAGGAAACAGCAGCTCTCAACAGTAACGTACATATAAATTAATTAAATTGAATTAAAAACGTAGCAAGAGTTATTATCTACTGACAAAAACGTTTATAGTACTAGAACAGAGAACAATAAAAAACAAATATCTCAGTTGTTCCTGTTTCAACTAGCATTTCACGACGTTTAGCAACATGCTAACATTAAATAAACTGTTTACCCAAGAGCCCTTTCTTCAAATTTGAAAGACTCACGGGAATATTTAAAACTCTTTTGCTTGTGGGAAACGTTAGAGACAGATAATTATTGTACTTTGTATTACCCACTGTGTAAAATCACGTCCAGACTTCTTTTTTATCCTCGTTTTGATGCCACGAAGATTCGGACTGTGACGTCAGACGACGTCCTTTCTCCGACGTCAACCGAACGTGAAGTACGTCCGCAGGACCGTCTGGAAACAAGAACTACAGTTATATACGTTTCAAAAACAAATATACAATACAAATATAAATTATTATTATATAATATAAAATATAAATATAATATAATATATATAAAATATAAATATTTGTATTGTATATTTGTATTGTATTTTATTTATTTTATATTTATATATTGTATTTTATTTATTTTATAAATATATATATATAAATATTATTGCAAAACCCAGAACCAGCTGGAGGTTAGTAAACAAAACCAGGTCTGTGTTCTCCACATTCACTTCCTCTCAGGAATGTAGATGATCTGAAACATGCATCCTTACTGTTCTATCAAATGTTACTGCACAAGTAAAAAAGACAAATGAGAAATGCAAAGGAAATCTGCAGTGACACACCAAGTCCCCACTTTTATAAGTAAAATGTTGCTTGTGCTTCTAGTAGCAAATGTTAAGATCACCCATGGAGACGGTTGTATTATAAATGTCAACAGGGGAGGAAATACTTTGTCCAGTTATTGTTTGCAGGTCAGCAAGAGATAATTTTATTCCCTTGGTCAACATGAAATACAGGTTTACCTGGTTTTGTCTTCTCCAAAGCTTTCGTGCCCCTTTTCACTTCACACTGCTTTCAGCCATCAGGGACTCGGTGAAGAGCCTAAAGAAAAATACAAAAATAATAATAATAAAAAAGTTCATACACTGAAAACTACACAGCACCTAAACATCACACACAGGTCATTTTGAAAAGGTTTCCAGCAGTTAACCAAATAAAACTTAAATGTTGCATATCACAGTTTGGGATGTTTCCCCGAGTGTTTCTTTCTGTTTTACATCAACAGAATGTCAGAAGACCCTTCAGAGAACCTTGAGGTGAACAATCCTTGAAGGTTTCCAGCTTCTTGCACACTAATTAACAAAAGCAGAAACAACAATATTATTTTTATTATTTTAGAATTACTGTTTTAATACTTTGTAACAATTTTGATTAAAATATCACTAGTATTTGTGTAATTAAATTAGTTCATCTAAAAGTTTTCTAATAAACCTAACGACATTCATTTTTCACTATTTTTGTAGCGTTCCTGCAAACTCAGACTTTCAATCTGAGAACAAAAACACTTTCTTTTTATTTATTGTTGTATTCATACATTACAGAATACTGCTGATGTATAGCTTCAACCCATATGGGTAAAAATGTTTCACTTAATCAGTGCAGAGCTGTAAACACAGCAGGAACATGACCTATAAAACCAACAGGGTGAATATACTGCAGCTCAGTAACTGACTGTCTGCTGTTTTATGCTGGTATATCAGGCTGCATGTCTAAGTGAATCTGTTTACTAAAAAAAAAAACAATTGTATGTATTTAAAAATTGATGACATCCATTAGAGAGAAGCAGACAGTAAAGTCTGGAAGCTGGAAAACCAAATCAATGGACTGAAACATGCTAATATTCAGTTTTACTGCAGATTGGAGTAAATTATAAAATCAATATTTAGTTTAAAAATTAATGTGCATTCTAATGTGTTATGACCAGTGAAGTTGAAATTTACAGTTAAATTGTATTTATGTTTGATCAAATATTATAATAAGTGTACTATTATCTTTTAAATATACTAACTTTATTTTACTATAATTAGATGGGTTATACCCTGTTATTATATACATATAATGTCTGACAAATCTAATGAGATTGAGAAAGATTGATATCTTGTTTTTAAAAACCTTTTGTTCTGCTATGTTCAGCAGCTGTAAGTTTCTTTTGGATTATCACGGAAAAAATAACTGGAAACTTTCAAATTAAATTTTGTTGAATAATTAAACCAGAAAAAACTCAAAATCACAAACTGGCTAAATTGTATTGATTAAACCATAAAAAAAACAACTGGATCATGTGTGATGTAGCTGTTTCTATGAGCTCTACGCCTTTAACAGGATTAGTACTTTCATTAAAAAACCTGCTGTATTGAATCCTGTATGTCTTCTGCCCTCTGGTGGAAGATCCAAGTACTACAGGTGCAAAAAACATCTATTATATCTTTACCCATTAAAAATTCTTCAAAACCCAATTTCTTTCCCTAACATTTCAAACTTCTTTGTGTTATTACTTCTTCCTCTTCCTAAAATTCAACACTAGAGGAGGTAAAAGCCTTCACATCACTCCTCTTCACATCACACAGACACACTTCATCCTCCAGCAGCGCCGACATTAAACTCTCGCTCCACAACCAGAAACAACTAGCATCATTATGTTTCTCTGTTATTTGTTACACATTTGGCATTTTCCTTTTTGTGTGCCCCATTTTTCCATCTTCTTGTTCCTCTCTACCTACTTCCTTCTCCCAAGGTGGAGGTGGTTGCTAAGCAACCGGCACAACACAACAGCTCTGCATTGCATCTTGGCTCTGAGCTCGATGTCTCCCTGTGGTTTGAGACAATCAAACACACCAGTGTGTGTGTGTTCCTGCAGAACGTGTGTGGGAAAGGTGAACCTCATGAATAGTTTCCATCTCATAAAGACAGAAGTCCCTTTAGGGTTCTGGAGGAACATCATGTAGAACAGAGCTGGAACATAAAACAGAATCAATCAGTTAGAAGATATGATTTTAATTCACTCCAACGAGGATAAAGCCACTTGTAGACAGAAACATCTATTTGACATTATTATGGTTCTGACTGCTTCCTGTTGGATCATATTAGTGTAATATTCTAGATTACAGCGATAGAACCACATTGTTTGGCAACAAACTTTGAGTTTACCGAGTGCAGAACCTCTGGAAACAGATTAATCTCTGTGTAGAAAAATAAAAAGGCTTGTGTTGGAAAGATAAACCTGCGGAGATGCTCCAAAAACAAAACCAGCCGTCCTCTTGGCAACAGAAACACGGAGCTCTTATTCAAACATCATTAGTTTTGTGTTGCTCCATCACCAGTCACACAAGTACAAACAGTAAAAAAACTAAACAAAAGACTGGATTTACCAGCTGCACCCACCTATTACACACCTCCACACGGCGGAACACGGTGTTTACAGAGGATACATTCACAGACTCATCATGGCTTTACAAAAATATACATCTGTGAGCGACTCGACTCACCGGGTGCTTTAAAAAGACGGTAAAAAACACCAGATCCTGTTTACAAAAGCAAAGCTGAGGAACAAAATGGCACTTATTGTTACTGGAGCAGAGAGGAATCTGCAAGACAGCATTACAGCCAAAAAAAACACGTTTAAAATCTCATTTCATTACATCCCATTCCGAAAACAAATAATCACAAATTCACTTGAAGCTAACAGACATTCTCTGACTAAATTACGCAGGAAAGTTTTTGTGCTCTGGATGAATCAGAGGTGTTCAGGTCTCCACTGCGGCTGCGTTCTGGTCCTGGTTCTCCTCAGCAGGAGGCCCCACTGGCCCGGCCCACCACACAGTCAGAGCGTTGTCCTGCCGGATCTCCTGCTGCGGCGTTACGTCTCCGTCCGAATCGCCCTCGCTGTCGCCGGGCCAGGGGAACTGACGCTGGCCGCTGGACGTCGCCAGCAGGGGCATGAAGGGATGAACGCTGAGGAAGAAGAAACAGGAAGTAGATTAAAAAGATCCGCAGCTTCACATGTATAATGTTTTACTGTAACTGGGATTAATTAATTTAATTTTAAATGTAATCTGATAATGATTTAACATCAGAAGTTGTTCTGATTAACAGATTATGATGTCATAAAGGAGTGATTGTACCTGATGCCGTTGGTGCAGTCCCAGTGGGCCTGAAACCTGAGCTCAGGCTGCAGGAGCTCCTCGTTACCATCAGGGGGAGCTGTTCTCAGATCCCACACTGTCACCACCCCCTCCGTGTCTCCACTCAGAAGGTACCTGCCGGACCTGAACACAAACAAGTCTCAGTAACAGACACAGCCGAGCTGAGTTCTGGTCTGGAGGATCAACTTACTGGTCCAGGTCGAAGTAGATCCGCTGGTTGGTGACCACGTTCCTCTTCAGAGAAAACACGACCTTCCCTGGTTCCCTCAGGTCCCAACACAGAATCTCTGGATCCTACATAAACACAATCAGACCAGAAGTTTCCTGTTAACGCCACCTGACAGCCACAAGCTTAAGCTCCTCCCACTGAGCTGTCAGAAAGGGTTTTGGGATGGTTGGGGTCTGAAAAGCAAATAAATTAGAGTAAATTACAAAGAACTTGAGATGTAATTAAAACACTTAGTGACTTAAAAGTAATAAAATCTTTTAATCTCTAGTTTAAAACCTCTATTCAGTAACTAAAAACTCGAAAGACTCGAACAGTCCGACTCCCAGCAGATCAGTTAACGAATCAGATTTCTGCTTCTTTTAACAGCTAAAACTGTAAAATCTCAATATAACGAGTTAAAGAGTTCACTGATAACAGATTTCATGCCAGTCAGATTTGTTTTTAATAAACTGATAAAAATAAACCAGTTTTGGGTTTTGAACAAATTAAGCTGCTGAATTCCAGAAATCTGAGATGAAGAATCATCTTTGGAAAACTAATTATCTGTTTAATCTAAAATAAAACCTCAGACATGTAGATTTATGTCCTGATGCCTAATTGGATTCATCACAAGCTGCTTTATTTATCTTTAACATAAAGATCTAATGAAACTACAACGTGTGTGTGTGTGTGTGTGTGTGTGTGTGTTGACCTTGCGCCCGCCGGTGTAAAGGTAGTTGCCATCGGGGGAGAAGAGCAGGTGCGTGAGGCCTCCATGGTGGCGGGTGGGCAGCAGAGCCAGCAGCGTGCCGTCCTGACAGGAGTAGACGCCGGCGCAGCGGGAGTACGAGCCGCAGGCGTAGAGCGACTGACACGGGCTGAAGCTGAAGCACGAGATAATGCCGCTCTGGCCTTGTTTCTTCACTGACAACAGAGCGACAGTTACATGTAACCTTTAACCCGTCACTACACAGAACATGTTACTGAAAGTGTCACCTGCTTTTTTAAAAACATTCTTTTTGTTTCTGGTTTCTGGTTCTGATGTTGTCCAGATGGGACTGAATTCTAATTCCAGCTGAATTTCAGTCAGAAAACACAGAACTATGATAAATACTGGGATTTTCTAATATCTGAAGGCTGCAGTCAGAAGAACTGATCAGGACCTGGTAGTAACACCTAACCACCACAGGGATGCATTTCTCAGCACAACACCGGCCATGTTTCTGCCACACTGTGGAAACTACAGCAGGGCGTGAGGTCCACCTTTACAACCAGGATACCTGCTCAGAGCTGCACACTGATCAGGGAAACATTACAAGGTAAACCATGTAGAAAATAATGGCTTTTATTTACACCAGGTAACAGTAATGAACCAAATCACAACCCCGTCACTTCCACTAACCACCACAAGGTGGCAGTAACGAGTATTATTTCTCCATCACAGAGCAGCAGATCCGTAACTCGTCCAAAAACTGGCTTCTACTCCCTCTAGTGGTTGAACAAAGTACTACAAGTTTGCGGCACCATCAAAAAATCTAAAAACTTTTAAAATTAAAATAAATCACATGTGGAATTATGCCAAACAGCATGTTGTTTAGCTCTAATTATGGTATTACTTTATTTTTAACAAGCATAACATTGAAAATTCTACATATTATACCTTTAAAGTCCCAGATCATTAACTGCTCCATTAATAATCATGTGATCATCAGTTTTCAATCCGTATTCTGAAGAGAATGAATTCATGAAATAATCTGCTAATCTGTCTCTCATACAGAACAGATACTTTTACATGGTTGAAACAAACTGGATGACGTTAACTTTATATTATAAACTGAAACAGCTGCTCGTCTCTATTATCATATAAATCAGCTGTGTGGGCGGTTCGTTAGATTTAATTGCTCTTTAATTAAACGTTATTTGTTACCAGCTTTAATAAAAACAGTCTGTATTTGACCCAATTCTGCCCTTCGTGCCATAAATAATAACTCATAAAAGAAATAAAACAACTTTTAACTTGAAAAATAAAGTTCATTTGTTTTTTAAAAGTTACTGTTCTGACACACGACCCCCCCCCCCCCCTTAAATAAACCACTTCTGTTAATGTCAGCACATCTAAACCACTTTGAGACGTTTGAAAGGAGAAAACATTCATCACAGTAAACACAGACGTCTCTTTAGCTTTTGTTTGAAGAAAATAAGAAAACGTCTAGTTGTTGATTTGTTCAAGGAGACGCGTCAGCGAGCTGTCAGCCTCACTGAAAAGACCAGACAGCTGACTTCAGATCAGGTTCTACGCAGTGTCCCTCATAACTTATAATTTGTCTGGGGGGGGGGGTATTCTCAGGGAATGTTAATGCAAACATGACGGGAAGTTTCTCAAGAAGTTTTCTTTCCTCTCGAAGGTTAAAATGAAGTTTTTTATTTAAATATTCAGCCTCTAAGTAAAAATCTACTGATTAAAACCACCTGTGTAAGTGAGACTGACCTACGGTGGGACGCTCCTCGCAGTCTCTTCCTGGACGCTCCGTGTAAAAGACTCGGACCATCTTCTCGAAACCGCAGTACAGCTGCGTTCCGTCCGGGGAGAAGCAGAGCGAATGAGCCGCCGTCAGCTCGTCCAGGTGGTTGTAGGGCCGAAAACTGGCTCGCACTTCGCCGTAAAACGCATCCCACACGTGCACGGGGTTGTCACGGCTACTGCTGGCCAGGCTGAAGGAAACCAGACAAACACGATGAGGAACAGGGAGACAATCCTATTTCTAATAAAAACAGAGTGTTTTTACAGAATAACAAATATAAATATAGTGAATGTGTGACGAGGGATTAATAATAAAAACCCTTTTGGTTGATCCGTGTTGTTGTTTCCTACATCAGCTCCGTCAAACCTGCCTGAACGGATCAAAACACACAGCAGTGAGCCGCGCCTTGTTACAGAGACGCTCCCGCCGTGCACGCCTCCTGATTCAAATCACAGCTGAAGTCTGGGCCTTTTTAGGTCTAATTATTGGGCACCGAACAAATGCTGAAACATCAATGCGGCTCAATTAGACAAAGGAAATTAGCCCCTGCTGCCGCTGCTGCGTTATAGCCCCCGTGAGCTGCGGCTTTATTCCAGAGCTGGGAAATGCCCAATTATAATGCTAGACTGCTGCTAGCTTGGAGCGATGCCTGAGAGTCAGAGCAAGTTAACCGAGCTGTAACAGAGGCTCTTATTCCCTCTCTACAGGAGGGGCTTCGACAGCGCCGAGCTTTGGCAGAGTTCAGGCGTCTCGGAGGAGCAAACGATGAGGGAGAGAAGCAGAACTGGCTTTTAATCATCTTTTATCTGCGTGTTCAGGCGTCTAACCACCTGTATGAGGTGATCTGATCATCAACAGTATCTCACGTCGCCTCCTACTGGCAGCTTCTCGTCCTCGCTCGCCTGGCGCAGACACAAAGAGCCCTCGAGTGGCTCGCCGTCCACACGAGACGTTTGTTGATCATTCTCCTGTTTACAGATCTTTCATCTCTCCATCTCCGGCCCTCCTCCCCCGTCTGGGTTAAAGCTGCCATCTTGGAACGGTGTCAGCGCCGGGGTTTGATCAGAGGAAACCGCCGCAGGGTGGAGGTTGTTACTGAGGCATGATGGGAGCTGAGGGACGAGGAGGAAAAGCACTTGACAACTTGACCTCAGCTCATTAGCGCGGCCTCGACCCTCTTATCACATCATGTGGTGCTGATGAACCGAAACAACACGCGGTGATGTCATAATTACCGCACGAATAAAAAGACCTTGAAATCAGTGAATCGAGAGACCATTAAGGTGTCGTCTAGACTCGGGAGTGTTTTTATGATCTGAGTCTTAGCTGGAAGGATCGCGGGGCTCAAACGCTTCACATATAATGAGAGGAATCAAAACAACAAGCATAACGAGCGCCATTATCCTGGATGTCAGAGAACACGTTCTACCACGCTGCATTAAAACAGATTCTTATATACAACCTTCACCTGTTTCCTTTTAACTATTACACAAACAGATCTGACTCACAAACACGAGTCCGGCTCCAGCGAGCTCATCTTGGGGTACCAGCAGTAGTCGTAAACGGTGTCTCCCTCAGCCATCCTCAGAACCGGACTCTGGAACAGAACAGAGTAAACAACAACATTTTAAACCAACAAAAAGCACTAAAATCTGTTAAAACACATCATAAACTTCTGCATTCCTGCTCGTATAGTAAATAAAACTCATCATGGAGCTTTTAAAAGCTTCAAAATATGAACAAATATTCGTTAATTTTGAAATAAAAGTATCAAATAACACTAATCATCACTAGCAAAACACACATGTACAATTAAATGTGAGAAACAGGATGACGTTGTGAGGAAAGTGTCGTGATCTCTCAGATCTTCATCTTCACATTAAAGAGCATCAAAGCATGAAATGAGATTTCGAGGAAAAACAGAAAAACAGTTGATCATTTTCCCTCGGAGCTGTTTGTAAAAGAAAAACCGGACCGTCTGTGAGTTGATGGGATTTTAAAGCTCAGAGGAATCACGAGATGATAACACTGAATTATTTTCTTTATGTAAACATTAACGGTTGGACTTCTGATGATTTACATCAGATATCAGAGTAAAACTGGATTCCTGGGAGACTGAAGGAGTTTATAAACAACAGAACAGGTTTGATTCAAAGGGCAGAGACGCTGTTTGAGTCATAAAGAAATCCAGCTGAATTTTCTGCCCTAATAACAACAAATGTTGAGTCTGTGTAAGAGAAGAAAATGGATTAGATTTCAATTATTTCTGTTCAGTGATCCCAGACTAGCAGCCGACCGTGTTCTCAAAATGTTGCTTTTATTGGCTGAATGTGACAAATACTAAGATACGATGTTATATAACTTGTCTATAAGACAGATGTGAGACTCTGATCTCTAACAGCTGATGTGAAGCTCACCATCTCAGGAAGCAGGTCCCAGCTGTAGCTGTAGATCTCTGGAGGGAGGTTGTACACACGGAGCATGTTGTCAGCACTGTTAGTCAGGATACAGGAACCATCGGGGGCCCTGAGAGAACACAACATCATCCCCAGATGTCAGGAGGTCACAACATCTGGGAGGACAGCAGCATGTCTCATGTGTCCAGGTTAGAGCTGTCAGCTTTAGTCCACGGATTGGTCGATGCCATCTTGGTCGCATTTTTTTTCCACCAATAAATTTTATAGATTTACTCCTTGATATTTATTTATTCCTCTCTAATCAGTTATATATTACTGTCACGTAAATATAATTATTCTATATTTTATTTCCAACTTTAAATGCTTTACTTTAGGCTATTTTGTAACAGCGCCACAGTTTAGCGTAGAACACTCAGGAATCGAACATGTGTCTGGCTGTGGATGTTGCTTCACACTCAGTGATGAATATAAGTAGTTTTACTGTATTCAGTTAGAATGTTACAGCACTAGTCCAGGTTACACAGCGACATGGCGTTAGCAGCTATCTGTGTGGACCACTGATCAACATCACACCACTAGCATGTAAAAGACTTTCCTCACTCGTCCATCATCATCTTACAGCCCACGCTGCTCGGGTTTTACAGCAGCCTCTCAACTATTAGGTCAGAGATGTTACTTTGGAAACCTGGAAATGGGCACAAATTAAAAAGAAAATCAAAACTAACCCATCCTCTTTGTTCATCAAAGAGACGGACGTTGGCAAGAAACAAAAAGTGATGGCTCAGTCGTCTGTGTGGTGGTTAGCCCTAAATCATGGCTGGTTATTAACTCTGCTGCCCAGATTCTGTCTCATGGCTCCTCTAACACAGCAGGACGTCTCAGTCCTCCAAACACAGCTGAAGGATTCTCCTGATCTCCACAACAACTACACGCTGCACCACGTCTCCGCATGGAGACGAACGCAGCCGCCGCCGTGTCTCTGAACACAAACCCAGCAGACTGACTCGTACCTGAACGCCGTTTGTCTCACAGCAGTGAAGAAACGACGAACACGTGACAGGAACAAACTTGTTTCCCTCCAGGAACATAATCTAACACATTCAACCAAATAATCAGCTTATATAAATCTCACAACAAAAAGCATCAAGATAACGTGTTTTTCTTCCCTACAAGTCGAAGCAACAACTGTTTGATGAATGGTACAAATATATAAACAGAGGAAAACATGTTGCATAGTAAACAAAGACCTTATAATAAATAGAAAAATGACATAAGAAATTTTAACTACATCCTGCTTTGGTTTGTTTAAGTCTTGTTCACATTAAAAAGAGATTACCATTTGCAGCCTTTTAGGTAATTCTCTGGGAAGTTGGAGAACTCGTTCCAGGAGCCAGTCAGCATCGTGGGGTTCTGGGTGAAGTCCAAACCGAGTCTGGAAGCAGAACAAACCAGAACAAGCAGAAAGACTGAGAGGAACAAATAATCTGGGCACAACTCGTCCGTCCAGAGGAAATTTGAAACACACACTTTGTTATTTTTTTAAGAAAATAAGAGCATCGTGTTAAATAAAACACTGTGATTAACTCAGTTTGAACTTGGATCCATCCAAAAACAATAAATATCCACCAACTGTCAAAACAAAATAAAGATTATTAATCACATTTATAGTCAGTCGTTCTGCCATTAAAAACATTCATTAAATATCTCATTAAATAAGAACAAAGAAACAGCTAATAAAATAACATTTAAATATTTATTACTACCAGAATAAACAAGTGAAGCAGCAGCAGTTACACAAACATAAAAACATGATTTTATTTCTCTTTTCCAACATTTTTTAACCGAATTATTTTACTACAGCTCCCATGTTTGATGCTACCATGAAATAATTCAATATTAGTGACATTTAAAATTAATAACATATAATTTATTTGGTTAAATGAGTAATTATGAATGTCGTTTTTGGCAGAGATTTCAGTAAACGGCTCATTTAGTATCAACAGATGTGAAACCGGTTTATATAAGAGTCTGATCTTGACTTTGGCCTGATGGGGGCGCTACAGACACATCTGAGCAGATTACAAAGAGCCCAGGTAAATGAATCAAACACAGAGTTCTCTGGTTTCAGTGTCTTTCTCACATTATATCATAAGTTTTTGGTGAAAATGATCTTTTCTTTGCTCCATGAAACACCAATCTCAATGACGCTGAAACTCAGAGATTAAAAACAGAGACGGATCTTTAACTTACTGTCCTGCAGTGGGACTGTACGCAGATTCGTCCCCGTCATGTTTCCCCTCTGGTCGTGTCTCTGATTCCTCTGTAGCTTCTGGTACTTCGTCTCCATTCTGATGACCTTCTGCTACATCTTCACCTCTTGCTGCTACAGCTTCCTCCTCACTTTGTTCAAGGTCTCTCTCTCCTTGCAACACAAAATAAATACTGTCATGAACTTTCTAAACATTTTCAAAAAATGTTAATGCACGCAGTAATCTACTATACTTTGTGTGGAGGTGGCGTTTTCCTGCAGCGATCCAGCTTGTGTCTGTTCTTCTTCATCCACTCGTTCAGGCTCCACATCCCGTCCCAGCTCCTTTTCCTCCTCACTCATGCGGGACCGCTTGGCAGACGGGGGGAACCCCTCTCTTGAGATCTCCCTTACCTTCACAGAGTCAGGTGGAGCCTGTTGAGGGGGCTCGCTGTCTGCTTCAGAGTCCTGCCCTGCACCCGCCACATCTCCACCCTCACCACCTTCAGCTGAGTCACACATGGTTTGGATTCTCAGTTCTCCACCAGGTGTTTAGGTTCCCTGTGTCCTGTGGAGGGCTGTCAGACGTGGGTCAGGTAGGTGCTGCTAGGATAGTGCTTCTTCTTGCAGTGTGGACGGCTGAGTCTGTCGGGGTTCGAGTACATCACCCACCTAACGCAAACAGGTAAAACATACAATTATTATACCAGGATAATAGTGAGAAACCTCCACTGTAATCTCTCTCTTTAATATTATTGTGCTGTATCATGAAATCAGAATTATTATCCAGTTATTTTTTCAAGGAATAACATGAATCATATTCTCAAGTAACTAAAAGTTACTTTCATCCCCAAAATCTCAGTGAAACTGGCTGAAAATGTATCAAAAATAATGAGAAATCCAGTGATTTTATTGCACGTTAAACCAACTGTTACTCATTTAAATGTTTCATTCTATCAAAGTCTATTTGATCTACGTTTAAAATCTGAATCCTCAAGCTTGAAAGTCAGTCATAAAGTAACCTGTCAGGTGTAGTAGGGTCACGTGGTGGTCTGGGGACTAAACATTTTGATTTATTCTGGTGATGCTGAAATTTAGAGATGAGCAGCTGGGAAATTCTGCAAGTTTGAGTTCTACAGAACGATTATTAGAATGTAGCAGCCTTAGTGCCCGTTATGCATAAACGCGTGCGTGAGATGCAGGTAAACATTGCTACTGACTGTTGGTCCGAACACCTGTGGATGTTCCGGAGAAACAGCCACTTCCGACAAGCTTCCTTAAGCTATGCGTGCTTCATTTAGTTAGTCCTGTCAACTTTGCATAGCATTAAGAATGTGGAGAAAAATGAAAATACCTGTTATTGAACATATTCTTCAATTTCTAACGGGAAGTATCACTGCATGAAGTTAGCTTGTTAGCATTAGCCTGTGCTAACAGTCGGCTGCTACTTACGTTGTGCTTCCGCTGAACGTTGATAGTATTTTATAAACCTTTATACAAACACGGTAGAAAATAAAAAAGCCACTAAACCAGTCAGCGTTTCCGTGCTAGGGAACTTTCTTTTTAGTTCACCATCTCACAACGAGAAGTTGTAAACACACTGTAGGCGGCCATGTGTCACGAAGTATCGCGAGATTTCACAACGTTTTCTTCGGGCAGGATGGAAAATGTCCAGATTTCTCCTAAAATAGTTAAACTACACGCACTGAAATATGCAAGGACTGATATTAAATTCTAATTTTCATTATTAGTCAACCTTTTATTCATAAACATTAAAAATGTTAATATTTTCCACAAACAGCTCCTATTAGTTCCAACATCTGGATGCTCAGAAGAGAATAATTCTGTTTTACATAAGATATCTGGGAAGAATAAACTTCATGAACACCTCTTGGACAAAGCTACATCCTAAATGTTTGTAAATTTTGTTGACATTTGATCTCATCATCTTCCTGCATATTCAAAACATTTTAATAAACATTTAATAGATTGTTAAAATTGTTCTATATCTTCACTTCTTTCTGAAGCTTCTCAATCAGACACAGAATCCAGAGTTCTGACAGCTAAATGCTTTTTATTTAGTATTTATTTTGTTCTTCACACAGGAGTCAAACTATTTACACATCTCTTGGTTGTTCTTTTCTGAAGCAGTTTCATTAAATTTACAGTATGCTGTTATTTTAACAACATTCAAAGACTTAGGCAGAAGAGCTGAGCTGACTGGAGCGTCCTTACTGTCACAGTGACTCACTGCAAGAATCACATGATCAATCCTCAAACAAAGGCCGTAGTAGGTTCCTTTCTAAGAGAGCGACCCATCATCCTAACTGTACGTTCCTTTTCATACTGCAGTTAATGATAAAAGCCTTTTGTAGTGCAGTTAAACAGGCTGATAGAACAAACTTCCCACTGATTCAAACCACGTAATATTAGCTTAAAAAAGTTAATCGCAAATAAGACGCCACATAATCCAATTCTGTTACCTTTTTTTTAAATTTAGAGACCATTTACTATCAAATTAAGAGTTATGGCGCATTATATAATCTATGGCAAAAACATTAAACAATCAAAACATTTAATGACTGATGACGGACATTTAATTGACATTGCTTTGAATTAAAAACTGCAAATTTTGTAGTTATCGTGGACGCAAAAAACGAGTTGACTAAAAACACGCGTTTAGATAAACACGCCTTCCTTTCATATTTTGACACAAAGTGGACTCTTTGGTGTATCCAGTGCCGTAATGAAGGTCAGCAGCTGAGAGAGGCTAAGATGTTACACACCTAAAATGTTTAGTGTCAAAACCAATAATAGAAATCATGCGATTTTGTTTATATAATAATCTTCATACAAGTCTGAGTTATCTCTAAACTGCAAAAGAGATGAAATCTCCTGGAGTGTAAAAAGAAAAATCTAATTGTGATAAAATTGAGGATGATTCATTTACCCACACTGTGTTTAATCCAGATTAAATTCCTTGAGGACAGTAAATCCATCTCAGTCAGCTCAGCTCCACAATACAGACTTCAGCCCTTTGAGCCGGAATCGTCCCAAATAATCCAAATCTGAACAAATTCAAAGTTTTAGTGAAAACAAAAGGGCAACTAAAGCCAGCGACCAGCAAAATGAAGAAAAACAAACAAAAAAAAACACACGTCCTGCTCTAGTTCTGTAGTTAGATAGTAACTTTAAAGGTGAGCGGATGTACATGTATGAGGTTTATGCACCACAGTTCTGTTAGCCAACAGAAAACAGTGTCGTTCTTAAATTCGAGTACAGTCAACGAGGTGGATTCCAACTAAGATCTATCATCCAGAACATTTTCAGTTAGCTGTTCAAAACTGAACTACGCAATTTAAGGCATGTTGAACGTCAGAAAGCAAAAATCCCACTATGAGAGAAACATTTGAACTATTTTTACATTATTTACAAGCTCATCGTTTATACTGATGAGCGTTGATGCTCGTGTGTCTCTGTGATCTGATATTCGCGTGTCGCCATCATGTGTGCAGACATGGTTCCAGAGGAGAGCCAATGTAACTTCTGTCAGTGTGCATGTAGTGTGTCTGCAACTCCTTTGGACTTGAGAATTTCTGCGATGTGTTTTTGTGTAATGTGTCGTGTTTCAGAGTCTGTTTGTACAAATCTTTTAAAGTCCGTCCAGTTCCACGACTCCAGGGTTTTCTGATAGCCGAGATCAACTCCACCAAATTTTGTTAGTCTTTGATTTCTAGGCAGGAGGGCAGGTTTTATAGACCCTGCTGGTTAGAGGACTTCTACTCAACCATCCAAGAGTTTTAGGCTGGACTATGATCATCTCAGCAACGCATGCCGTTTTGTTCTCTTCCTCGCTGGAGAGCGTCTGATCAAATCCCGAGCCCAACGGATCCAACCCAGGTGGATCGATGGCTGATGAACTTGTCCAACCGATAATGCTGATGACCTGCCCAGTTTGAGGTTGTGACAAGTGTCTTAGGGTTAAAGTTCAGGGCAGCTTTAGATTCATGGGTTGGCTGTAGATTATCTCCTCATCGCAGAGGGCAGCAAATAAAGCAAAGCCACACTCCTGTTGGGAAGACAAGAAGAAATGAGATCACAAGTTGGCAGTAATCCTGTTGGAAGCAACAACAACAACAACAGAGTGACTAATTCAAGGTGAGTCTCATGTTCACACTGAGGATCAGGGACGTCCCACTGGTTGTGAATCAAACACAGATTTAATCCAACCACAATTACAACTACCGTCTTAATAAATTAGTCTGTTGTTTTCTAGCATGTCTTGGTTCATAATCACCAACTTTTAACATAAAAAAAAAACGACTGTGACAAATCTGCCTGTGAACAGTATTGAAGCAACTTGCTGCCGTGTAGTAAAAAGGGTCCCAGGTTTGTATGACATTTACATGTTCTTCCTGTGTGTTTTCACTGTTTCCTCCCACAAACCAAAAACATGTATGTCAGATGAACTGAGGACAGTGAACTGGGTGGAGGTGAGTAAACATGTGGTCCATGTGATGGACTAGTGACCTTCCAGGGTCGACCCTGCCTCTGGCCCAATGACCTCTAGAGATAAGGACCAGCCCCGCCCACAACCCCATCCTGAAACATGTAGTAAAAATGGATGGATGAGTACTGAAGTAACCTACATAACTTGAGTCTATTTACGTAAACTGAACCTGATGATCGACTGTGTATTAAGTTTCTTAAAGAAGCGTGTGGTTTTATAAAGGAATGTTTTGTCCCATGTGACTTCAACATAAAAAGCAAAGAGACCACTCAGCTGTTAGAGCTGGACACAAACACAATCAGCTGGAATCCCACTGAACTGCTGCTTCAGACTGTTCAGGCGTGTTAGTGAAAAAATCATAACATTTATGCAAATGTTCTTGTTAAGATTCAGTCAATGTCTCAATTTTGTCCAGATCTGATCTCAATTTCTTCCTATTTTATTAGCGGTTTTGTCTCAGTTGGAGTGTCAAATTTTTAGTCTCCAGAAAATGAGAAAACTTCCAGAGACCTGCAACAACTCCGACTAGGAGAGAAATCAGGTCCTGAAAAAGATTTTAAACAAGTTCCAGCGACATGCTAGTAAAGCTGTGACCCCGCCCCCTCCGCCAAGGACACCGTGCTCTTCATGAACATCTGAAAACATTCATAATTTTACATCAACACAAGCAGCCTGGTGAGATACTTCCTGAAGTAGTAGGTTAAAGGAAACACTGGAAATTTGTGTAGAATCTCTTACCATGAGCTTCTCCTCCTGCAGAGACGTTCCAGCTCTGAAGACAGTCGTCAGGTTGGAGACCAAGTGGAAGTTTCCTTGCTGATCTGCCTCTTGAGTAAAACACTCCTGCTGTGTGGCCGCTGTAGCATCCTTACTGAGAGGTAACCACCAGTCTGTCATGGAGCCTCTGCAGCATCATCTCAGTCCACGTGGGTTTCCCTTCTATCCCCAATTATTTCAAGGTTACTGGCATATAAAGGGAAACTCCCAGTGAGTCCGTTTAGAACTACATCGAAAAAAAAGTTGGTTTTCAAGAACATTCACTCAAAGTCATGAATTTCCTTCATCCATTTGCAATTTTTTTTCTCTACTCTGAAAGGTAATACAAAAATATGGTTATATACAGGAGGTGGGAGACGACGAGCTTCCCGAGTCTCTTTCAGTTTGGGAATCTTTTCAGTGACTCAGTCCAAGTCATAGCAAATCCTCCTGTTGTAATTGTGCTCCCATCCCCAGAATTGTACCTCACAGCTTGAATGAACAAAAGTGCATAGGTGAGTTGGTGAGGGCGGGGCGTGGGCGCTCTCGTGGGGGTCGAGGCGAAGACGAGCGAGCAAACTTGAGTTCCCTCCAGCTTTATGCAGCAAGTCCATCCTCCTTTTTCTGATGAACGAGTCTGAAGACCCGACCCCACAAAGTTAGAGACGTTTGTCCGTTGTTTGTCACTCGTCCTCATGAAAACCCCCCACTAGATGTCCATATGGCAGAAGCGCACTTGCAAACCCCGCCCATCGTAATGTGGGAACAAAATAAAAAAAATAACCCAAAGTAAAACAAAAAAAAAAAAACTAAAACTGCACCCACAGTTATCCATGTGGCTTGTAAACAACCAAAAGCTCCAGTATGGAATAGAAAAAAAGTTTGTTATTCTGAGTGACTACGATCAGGATTGTAGAGGCAGTGTGTTCAACTGAATCCATCCAGAAGTTTTAGTTTTCTCTCTTCTTCTTCGCCACTGTGTAAATGAAAAACTCTTTGAAGGTATTTTTTGTATTTTGTTTCCATTTTTTTGAAATCTTCTGAAGAAAAAGAAATCTGTTATCAGCACGGGTTTGTAATTTTTTGGAATACATTCAATGTTTTAAGAAAAAAAAAATAATAATAATACACACTTCACATGGCAATAATGAAACAAAAATACAAAAAATTAAGAAAAAAAATAAAAATAAAAAACACACAACAAAAATAGCAGCCCCAAGTGCTCATTATCTTAGTCCAAATACTTTTTAAACTTTGTATATAATGTATATATTCCATATATATAGATTTTTTTATTAAAAAAACAAAACTCGTCATTATCAAATTGCAACAACGAATAAGTAACACAATATACTAACATGTCATGCACCAGCCTGTGCGCTCGCACATTAAGATGCTGTATTTATTTATTTTTTTCCAGAGTCAGAAACTCGACACCTTTCATTCACAAGATCGAGAGCTGACAAAAGGCAACGTGATCACACCCCCAGCAGAACGAACTGGACTAACCTTCTGATGGATCACCCCTCCCCCACCCACCCCTATAAACTCAACTAGAAATATTTACCATAGAAACTTACAGACTTTACATACAATGTGCTGAGCACCAACACGCGTCGCATCCGCTCTTAAAAAAGAGTTAATGTCTCAATGGCCATGCACCCTATCAAAGTTCTTAGGCACAAATGTGCATTCATACACATAGAAAACAAAAAAAAAAGCACAAACAAAATGAGTTCCCGTAGTCTCGACTCATTTCTATAAACACTAAATGAACACGCACACTTAGAAAACCTCATTCAGACACACACACACCAACATCCCTCGAGATTCGTCACATCTTCAAGTCCTTACAGGACTACAGACGAAAAAAAAAAAAAGCTGAGGGGAACGAACTAGCGGCGCCCACCGAGAACAAAGCTAACATTTACAGATGCATGCGAGTTGAGTTTTTTTGTTTTTCAATCTGGGGATGAAGAGCTGGTGAGAGAAAGGATGTTTGTGCAATTGGCCTCTCTCTCGTTCAGTCACACTCTCAAATCAAACAGATCGGATCCCTGTTTGAAAAAGGGACGGACGGGCGCGCGCACACACACACACACGCACACTGTCTCCAGAAATGAACTGAAATCACTGTTTGAACTGAAAATATATGACAAAATGGCCTCTTATGTTTCATACATCTTGGTAAGCAACAAAAAAAAAAAAAAAAAAACACATTGTGCAGACTGTATACACCAACACACACTCACTCGCACACATTCACAAAAATATTCACTTCTATTTCTAACCCCACTTGTTGGATTTTTTTTGTTGTTTTTGTTATTTCTTTTTTTAGGCAAGTGCAAATCTTCAAGTTTTTTTATACTCCATTTTTTTTTCAATAGCTTTACTTTTTTATATAAATGTAAAAAAATGCTCAACAAGAGAAATATCAACAGTGTTTGTCTTTTGAGAAAGGATTTGCTCTCTGATAAAGGTCCCCCTGACTTTGAAAACCAAACAGCTCCACCGTTCACCCCCACCCAGTCGTTCACCGCCCACTTCCAGTTCACATGCACACAGATAGTGTGTGTACACGTATCACATGTGCATCGATTCCAAACACACACACATACACACAAATGGAAAAAAAAAACACAACTACTCAAATCCCATCTCAATAAAGTGCATTAGTTTAGAATAAGGTGCTTAATCTTTTGAGTGCCAGAGGATACCCATCCTAACTCACCCCGGCTCACCCCCCCCTCCCCTGCTCTAGTGATCCACTGGTGCAGCGAGGAGCCCGGTTCAATAACCAGAGGGAGATAAAGGGTCAGAGGTTTGACTCTACTACCCCCTCCACCCTTTAATTCCACTCTCGTTTGCTCCCTTTCCTCCCCGAATCCCCCCCCCCACCCCCCCCAGGTTCCCCCAGCAGTGCACATTCGTCATCAGGTTTGTCTGATTAAAAGACAAAAAGGCCTCAGGTAGCTATTGCTGCTGCGCTGCGTCACATCAGTAATCCTCCACCATCTCCATCTCATTCATGCTCAGACAATCGCCTGGGTTGTGGAATGAGTACCCTGCAGGGGGGGGGGCAGAGAGAGATGTGAAACAGGCATTAATTCATCTGTAGTGTTTGTACTGAAGAGTGTAAACAGATACAAGATCATTTATTTATCTAGTTTTATTTAAACTAGACCAAAAACTTCACATCTAAGATCTTTTTTGGGTCAAAGGTTTGAGTTCAGCAGCAAATTTTAATATCAAAGATAACCTGAATAAATACTAGTGCCGTTTTCAAAGAATAACTAAACCAACTGAATCCTCAAAAAGTAACTGGTTCCTACTGAAAACCAGATGACAGTGGAAGTGAAACAGTGGAAGGGTTAGAGAACCTGTTCTAAACCTTCCCAGGAGTGACAGTCTAACAACGTCCACACCACAGGAGTGCTGCAGGGCATCAAGCTGCATTTATATGGATTCAATAACAATATACAACTTTAAAACCAAAACAAAACAAACATCTGTATCTGTGATTGATGAATGGGACCTGAGTAAAGAGCTTTGAGAAGAATTTTGTTGTGAACTGGTGTTTTATAAATAAAGTGAGTTGAATTGTGATCAATCACATGAAGGTGCAACAGCGCTGCTGTTAAAGACCCATTTCTGATGTCTAGTTTACATATCTAAAGATGTTCGTTTGTAAAAGTTCTGAACATTTTACAAAGTTCAAAACCCAGTGAGACACCACCAAGTGTCCGCACAGAGGCCAGCAACCAAAATCAGCTTTAGCATCAGGAGCTGCAGCTAGCAGCTCTCAGTGAGAAACATCTGATGGTGAGGTCACTTACCTAAGATGCTGGGGTCAGAGTGCAGCATCATGGGCTGTTTCTTCTTCATCTTTCCCCCCTGGTTGTCATAGAGACCAGCTTTGCCCATGTGGTTGGTCTGAAACATGGACTGCAGAGTGCTTGGATTCATACCTCGCATCGAGTCCTGAAAATGTCAAAAGACAAGGACTGTTCATATAAACTTGTGCAAACATGGCCGCTCCTCAGTCTCTTAGTGACACGAGCTTTATATTAAATGTAAACTTAATATACTCCATCTTTATCCCTCATTTCTATTTATAATAAAAAACAGTCTGAATCTGGATTTACCTGCAGAGGGAAGTTCATGTTCAATCCACCCACTTCCTTTGATAACTGGAAGGGAAAAAAAGACATCATAGATTTAATTTTAATCAATTTAACAACTAAACTGCTATCAACTTTCATCTTTAAGATTTAAATATTCACCTGACGTACTGTGGAAAACATCAGAACTCTAAAATTATTGTAAGTTTGTGAAAGTGACTCATTAGATCTTTGTTTAATAGCCAGGAAAAAAGGTTGTTTATAATAATTCAATATGCTGATGTTGTTTTAACTGAACATACTGTATGTGTCCAACATGATGTGTGTTTTTATGTGTCCTCGCAGCTCAGACCAACCTGCTGCTGCTGTCTCTGTTGGTTGGCTTTCTGTTTGGCACGTCGCTCAAGAAACTGTTTGGCGAACTCTTTGGCTTCCACGGTGTCCCCAAGGTAGGACCGGATGAAATCCAGCACTGCATAGGGAGACTCCACCTCCTTCAGGTACGCCACGATTGTGGCAACTTCATAAAAACATAATGTCGACACAATCAGAAAAATCTACATGTAACATGTAAATCTACACGGATGTAACAGATTAGAAAAACAAGCACGTCTGTAAAGGTCACAGACACAGTAACCACGTCACAGCATTGTTGTGATAATGACATGATGTGAACTTTACAACCCCCCTTGGTGGAGCTTAATATTTAATAGCTTAGCTTCCTACCATCCAGAGAGGAGGAGTTGTTGGCAGAGGTGTTGAGAGCGTGCAGCATCTGTTCACACCAGGTGGTGAAGCCGTCCTGAGGCTTCATGCCCTGCAGCAGCTTCAGCAGCTTATCCTCATCCTCCGTCCTCTTACGACGCATCATGTACTGATCACTGCGAAAGAGAAAAGAAATCCATCAGCTGAAGAGACAAAAAAAGATTTTGTAAATAAAATATTAAAAAAGGAAGATGGTTTGAACCTGAGTGATGGGCTGCTGCGGCTGTTCTTCAGGCCCATGTTGTTGTTGCTGCTCCCACGCAGGCCAGCCTGGTTCTTCACAGCCTCGTCCCACATACCCATGCTGCCCGAGGAGCCTCCGCTTCCACCCTTCCCCTCCATTCCACCAGGACCCCCCCACATGCCGACACTCTCCGCCCACTGCCCGCCCATGGAGGAGCCCCCGATGGACATGCTGGGGTGCTGAAAGGGGAGAAACACAGAATTATACAAATATAATTGTATTGTCTGTTAGCAGTTTCCACCAGAGGTCAGCTGAGACTCACTCTCTGCTGCTGGGCTCGCTGCTGCTGCATCTCCAGCAGAGTCAGAGCCTGAGACTTTCCTGCCTTTGGTAGCCCAGATGAAGAAGTACTGCTCCAACCTGAGCCGGCCGCCCCTGGGCCCTGCTGCTGGGGGGTCTGCTGCAGCAGTTTCATGATCAGTTCCTGCTGCTGACGACACTGCGAGGAGAAAACACACAAACATTAACACCTCGTAACCTTCACATGCTTTTAGATTTAGATAAATCATTTTTAAACCTCTCATAACGTTTATTAATACAATTAAACATCATTTCTGAATGAAAAACCCTGAATATTTCTGTTTTAAATATTACTCCTGTCAGCGAGAGACAAACTGAAAAGCTGAATTTCTCCTTCATCTAACCTGCTTGCGTCTAAAGAGCTCCTCCTCCTCCCTCCTCTTCTGCTCCTCTTGCTGCCTCCTCTTTTCCTCCCTCCTTTTACGCTCCTCCTCTTCACGCTTTGCCCTGAGTTCAGCGTCTCTCCTCTCCTGCTGGAGCTGAAACAAACATCAAAACACTGTTCAGGTAGAATAAAATCCCTGATCAAGTCTCACCTCCAACAGAACAGAACACAAAACAAATAAATCATGTGAGTTCTAACTGGACTGACCTTCTGAAGCTGTTCAAGAGTTGGACCCTGAGTAGAAGGATTCATTGTTAAGTCCCAAAGACTGGCTTCACCGCCTGAATGGAAACAATCAGATGACAGCAGTCTCTGTTAACCAGTAATAATTAAACATGCTGTGATTGTAACACACAGTCCAAACTGTACCTGACGGCTGTGAAGCTGAGGTATGCATGTCCCACATGGACCCTGTATCTGGCACTGACATCGACCTGTTCATCGAAGGCATTATACCCTGCTCACTGCACCTAGGACACAGACAACAAGTCCTCCTTTTATTAGAAATGAATCATTTTGTCGTTCTGACAGAAAAGATGAGGATGTTGACAGAGTTGAGTCTAAAGGACTTGAGCTTCTTTGTGTACCTGTTAATGAGCTGGAATAGCTGCTGCTGCTGTTGGAGCTGCTGATAAAGAGCTGCTGCTGCCAACTCCTGCTGCTTTTTCAGACGTTCCTGGTCCAAGTTTCCCTGAGAACGAGTCAGGAGACCGTCAGTCATAGAACTGTTTGTTATGACTAATTTAAATTAACAGGAGTCACATGACTCTAACATCATTACAATCCCCCCCCAATCCTCTAGTTAGGCTGAGGTCTGACTCACAGTCCCGGCGGACCCCCGGTTGGGCTGCGGACGCTGCGTTGGCGGGAGCTGTCTCACCAGCAGGGGCGGCGGGGAGGGCCCCGGGGCGAAGGGCACGCGGCCCCACATCTTGATGACGTCCCCAAGAGGCTGAAAGCCCTCGTCGCAGCCCCGCTTCACCAGCAGGGTCATGGTGAAGTAACCAGCCTGGAACCACTCACACATCTCCACCGTGGTGAACGGACCTGATGATCGAATCAACACAGGAAACGGTTTCTGTAGCTGATCATCTTTATGAATGAAACAACGTATTTATGTGCTGAGTTGTACCCTGGATCTCTCCCTGTGGGTCTTTATAGAACCACTTCATGGCAGCTTCATGTGTTAAAGGCAGAGCAGCTGCTGTGTTCCTGCTCTCCTGCTGCTGCAGAGCCTGGGTGAAACACTCCTCCTCCAGAGAGGTGTCCTGCAGTGAAGCCACCATCTTCTCTGCCTCCTACACAAACACCAACACATTCAACATTTATTTAACACCTTCTGTCTAACAGACATGAACACTCAAAGCTTCAGTTTAACAGGAACTGCTCAGAGTAAAAAAAAACAATCTCTGCAAACGAGCTTCAAGAATAATTCCTAAATGACCTACTTACATTTTTAATGTTATTATTTATTACATCTACACATTGTTTACGATGCTTCTGTGAACAGCTGTTGTTCAGACCTGTTGCAGGTGCTTCATGCCTTCGTCGTCCTCGGTGTCTCCTCCAGAAGGAGGGAGGAGAGGAGCAGCAGAGGAAGAGGGTGGGGGAGGTAGGCTGGAAGAAGAGGTGGTGGCGACGGCAGCGGCGGGGCTCAGCTGAGCCTTGGAGCCCCCGACAGGAGCCAAGTCTGACACAGAAACAACAAGAAAGATGAATTAAACAATGGGGGTTATTTTTAGTGTTTGTGTTAATGGGGCGGGGTGAGCAGCACGCCGCCTGCTGCTTCGGTATCTGATCCAGCATCAACAGCAGCTTCAGTAAACAAGATATTAAGTGACTTGGAATAAACATATTCTGTATCAAACCAAAATATCACCCGTGCCAAATTTCCTCTCTGACACACAGACACAAACACAGTCCCACAGCTGAGTCAGACACAAACAGAATCTGAAGAAAGCACCTAAATCTTCTCATAAGAATCAGTGTTTTGTGTAAACTAGAATCTGGAAGGTCAAGAATTAATTTTAAGAGTGTGTGTCCAAACTATTAGTATTACTGTGCAGATGATTTCCAACTTTTAACAATTATAAGGACTAATAATAACAGCTGTTGTGTGACACATTAATAACTCCACAGAGCTGTAAACACACCTTCAGCAGGTAAGCTGCTGGCCTTCACAGAATGGCTGTTGTTCAGCTGAACATTCTCCATCACTTGACAAGCAATTCCAGGTTGGGATTCCAGTGACGGAGGGACACAGTGGGCTGGAGGGGAGGAAGAGGAGGGTGATGCTGGCTTCATCTTATCATCCCCTGCAGCAGACATGGCGTCTTTACTCTCTGTCAGATAAAAATGAGGAAAAAAATAGTGTTCATTGGATTTTTCTTGAACAATCACATAAAAACACAAACACCATCTAAATATTAAATATAATTATTCCTCACCCTTGTCTTTTTCTCCTTCAGCGCTCTTCCTCTCGATATCTGGGAGGCTTTCTTCTTCTTCATCCTCCTCTATGCCCTTAAACTCTAACTCCTCCTCCAGGATTGTCTCCTTACCGCCCTTCTAAAACCCAGACAAGAAAGGAAATTAAACTTTGACTCATTATCTTTAAATAAACAAACTGTTTTATATTAAATCCCTCTTATCTTAGTTTAAACAAACTCCCATTAATAGAAGCAACATTTAAAACTTCTACATTCAGAGACTGATAATTCAGGTCAACAAAAATCAAAGATTTTGCCGACCTTCAAAGGCATGAAGGCTCCAGAGGAGTCGAAGGTGCCCATCTCTCCATCCTCCTCATCCGTACACCACTCAGGCAGGCCGTCCCTGTCGTCCTCCAGCCCCTCGCTTCCTGCACGTCGGCGCCCAGTACCATGACCCTCAGAGTCCCGGAAGTCAAAATCAAATTTCCTCCGCCGACTTTCACCTGGACCACCGTGGTCCCGCCAGCCCGCTGAGCGAGGACCACCATCTAATTAAGGAAAGAACCGCCATTAGCTTCCAGAGAGACATTCATATAATGAGCAGAATGTCACTACAGGCATGAAAACAGGAGGATTTATCTGTGTCTGGATGTTCTGTGGTCAGTTTAATCTGTCTGCTGTTTCCAACTGATTTTATAAAAAATCTCTTTTCTGCCTCTAGATGTCAGTATAAGCACCTAAAAATAAAAAGGCCACGCTGCAAATACACAAGTACATAAATTAATAAAAACCACTCAGTGATTTATGTAAGATGTAAATCGATAAAAACCATTTCTTACTAAGACTTGATAAATAGATATATTTAAATACAGACACTCAAATTATTTACTGTGGCATTAACAACAAGTTACAGCTGTTAGTTACAACATTCAGGTTTAAATATAATTCAATTCCTTTTAAAAGAGTTTCAACTTAGGCAAACAAATTGAACATTTTCTTCTAAATTAGTTGATAAAATTTGGATTGAAAAGGATTATTTTGGTAATTATTTACATCAAGTCATTTGTAACTGTTCTATCTGGTGAACTGCAGCTAACTGGATAAAATCTTGTTCAGTTTTACGGATTCAAGCCAATAAACAAAGTCCTGTTTTTATACAGTGTAGTTTTGTTCCTATTGACAGTTTGAGGCATGAGTAATGTAAATAAACACATGTCCCTCATACCGTCCCTGCGGGGCCCAGAAAGTCTCCAGTTGCTGCCTGGCTCCGCCTCCTCCTCCTCCTGCTCCTCACGGAGGGTGCGCCAGTTATCGCTGTCAGCCCTTG
Organism: Pachypanchax playfairii; assembly: GCA_006937955.1. Classification (NCBI taxonomy): domain Eukaryota; kingdom Metazoa; phylum Chordata; class Actinopteri; order Cyprinodontiformes; family Aplocheilidae; genus Pachypanchax; species Pachypanchax playfairii. The sequence goes on along the minus strand of SSNP01000024.1, from coordinate 995,654 downwards.
TGTACTCCTTCCTCCCGGGACCCACAGGACCTCCGGTTTCCTCAAAGCCAGGACGCACCACCTCCCGCCGCAGCGGCTTCTCGAATCGACGCTCGCCTCTGTGGAACAGGCAGGAAATGGTAGAAAATTATACTTGTTAGGTGATAAACACGAGATAAAGTCAATCGCATCATGCAGCAATCAGCACGACGTGTTTCTCTGGGATCACAGGACAACATACTGATCGATGAGTTACATGGGGAATACTTTAAGATGGAGTAGATGAGAGAATGTGAGCTAACCCTCAAGAGTTTCATAAATACCAGCAGATTACAGACGTTATTACACCAGATGACAGATCCTCTTAGCAGCACCGATAAAAGCTTTTATTATACAGAACAGAACTCTGAATAGATTAGCGAGGATGTTTCTAAAGACTCGGACAGTTTTGTTTTTCGCACCGGTCGTCCCAGCTCTGACTGCGATGGATCTCTCGGACGCTGCGACCAAAACCGACTTCAGCATCTTCAATACTTCTTTGGTAGAATCCGCCTTCACCACGGCCTCGACCTGTTTGTAAACACATACAGGAAGCAGGATGTCTTAACAAGAAATAAGGCTTAAAAATGTGAAATTTTAAAGTAAATTATATCAAATTAATTGTTGAAAAGTACAAAAATAATGGATGTACATTGAAATAATGTGACCGTTACAGTTGGCACTGAACTGTGGGGTTCAAAGTTTCAGAAATTCAGGATCAAGAATCCAGATAAATAAATCAAAGATTCTACAGCAGAGCAGATCAGAATCAAACCACTAATTCGTTCCTTTCTTAGAAAAGTTTACTTTCTCTTTTAATATTGCAGCAATCATGAACAAAGCAGATTAATTTTTTGAGGAGCCGAACTGACACCAGATATAAATCTCAGCAGGAACCATGTTAAATCATTCTGTTAAAGACCTTCATCCTTCAGCAGACAGCTCATACAAACTACAGGTGAAGATTCAAATCATGGACCTTCATGCACTTTGTCCTTTGTGTGTTGCCGTAGTTCACTCTACCCACTGTGTGAGTTCGTAGTGTCACATCGACCTAGTTGGTTTAAACAAACCCAGTTCTGTTTCTCTGGTTAGTCCAGTTTACCTGAAGCTGCTCTGACAACAGTTCATCTATAATCTCATTGAAGTCCAAACACATTCTGTGAAGTGAGTAACTCATAAAACACGATTTAATAACCCTCAGCACAGATTTTTAAGTAGCTTGTATTCATTCAGGTTATAAAACAATCACAGCACTATATAGGAGTGGTGACAAAACAATTGTTCCTCTGGTTGAGTGTTTACACGAGCATGTGCTGTGTGCAGCAAGCTAAGCTCAGAAGGCTGAAGGTTTGGGACAAAACAAAAGCCTTTAACAGGCTAAAAGGAAACGTGTCGAGTCAAGATGGTGGACAGAAGAAAAATAAACCTTCAGAAGTTTTTGTTAAAGGATTTAAAAGAAATTAATCATTTATTTTTTTATTTGTCAGATTTGGCGTTTGTCTTTACCTCGACCACCTCGTGTGGCCCCTCGTCCACGAACGACTCCAGCTGGTGCGGCCCCACCCACTCCCTTTCCCATGAGCCTCAGCACCGCCGCACTGTTGACGGACATGGAGAAGTTTCTCTGCAGACAGAGGAGACAGAAAGTAAAAATGTGAAGAATGTGGTCCACCAACCGACCAGCTCACATTAGATTTTACATGACGGGGTGGAAAACTGAATAATAAGTGTGTGTTGATGCAGACCTGCTCCTCCTCAGTCAGAGGCACCAGTGCCAGCGGCTGCATCGGCTCATCTTGCAAAATAGCAGCAAACTCCTTATCCTGCATGTCCTCTGGGACCTAAACACAACAAGGGGTTAAGAGTTAGACTGTCCAGCAAACTGGTTTTCTTTTGTAAAGACAGGAAGAATCCAGGCAAATAAAAGCTAATAATAAAGAAAACAACACAAGATATTGTAATCTGATCAATGTCAAAGAAACTCAGATTTCTGTGATATTCTGTGACGTCTGTGTCAGATTTGAGAAGTGAAACAATGACGTGAGACGTTCTGATGGTAGAAAAAGAGGCAAAGATTTTCACCACTGACCTTGTTGTCTTTGATATAAAGTGCTAACATCTCCTCTCGGCCGTAGCGATACTCGGCCAGCTTGTACTTTGGCATGGCGGGGGAAGGAGGGGGAGACGTCACACTCCCCCCACTGGACAGTGCACGAAGCCTGAAAGAAGAAGAGCACAGACTGAACAGCTCGGACCGCTTTTTCTTTAAATGACCAACATTCAGATCTTTTGTCTGTTCTTCATGTAATCCTTCCATCTTACAGCTGTGAATAGAAACATGGACTCACTTACGAAGGTTCCCCCTGAATATTCCTGGCTCTACACAGATGATAGTCTCTTTTAAATCTCCAGATTTCATTTTAATAAGCCATTACTCTCCGAGCAGCTTCCAAGGCCTGCTGTTCAACAATGCCTCCATTCACAAGCCTCGACAAAGTGTGTCATTGATTAACAGCCTCACATCAAAACCATATGCAGCCCCGAGACGTGGAATAGAAAAGGTAAAGGAAAGCACCCAGAAACAGCAGTCAGAGGCTTCAACATATCACAGAAGGTGAAAATAAGTAAAGCAGAGACTCATCTGAGTAACACAGACCAAACATGGAAACCTGCCAGCGAACAGGACCTTTAAGAAAAACTTTAACAGCAGTCACTTCAGCAGCAACTCCAGTTAAAGCTGTATAACAGGATAAAGACTGGAATGCCAAACATTTTCTACTCACTTGAATCCATACAGTCTTTTATCTTCCTATAAATTTTAACTGGCAGGTTGCTTCCACTTTGTGTTCTACCACAAAGACCAACATGCTCTTGTACCGCGCTGCCAGCAAAACCCCAAATAATTCAAATAGTTTAGTAGCGCCAACATGCATGAAAGGACTTGTAAACATTCTGGTTGTCCAGCTGTAGGTGGAGCGCACACGGACGGGCTCTGTGGCTACATTAAAGGGGCACAGGCAGAGGAGAGCTGCTGCAGATGTGCAGAGAGGGAAATACTCTGCAAGTCTGGCGCAGAACCAAGAATGCACACAGAAGTCACAGGCCGAGGGAGATGGAGCGCTCCCAAACCGGAGACTCTAATGTGACAAAACACACATTGTAACTTCAGGCAGAAGCTGCTGCAACAACAAGCACAACAAACTCCACTAACAACGGAGATCCAAACTCCCTGCAGCCGTGGTGGATTATCAGAGCCGCAGTGACAGTTTTAAGATCAGATTCTCTGGTAATTATTGTGCAGCTCAGTTGTGGTTGATTCTGTTTTTAATCTTTGGAAGTAGAATTCCATCAGCAGGTGCAGATGTGAAACTATTGAGCTTTATTTAGGACAATCTGACAGAGCTGTGTAATCGATGGCATCTACTTTAATCATTTTACTACTGAATACTGGGTTAAAATAAACAAACAAAAAGATGCCATCGATCAAGACGACAGTCTAATTCCAGCTAGATACTGATCACTAAAGTCTGATATTAATCTGTTTAATTGAAATCAAAAAGTTTGTTCTGAATTAAATCTGAGTAAAGCAGCAGCTTTAGAATGTTTACAAACTCTACAATCTATTAAATAATGAAGTGTTTAGGTAAAAATGCTTCATTGATGGTTCCAAGTCTTTTGATCTCTGAAGCCTTCGATCTATTAAAAGCTGCACAGTCACAACTGTGTGCAAACTAAAAAAAAAAACTTCATAAAAGGATTTTTCTCTCAAGGATTTTTTGTAATTGAGTTCTTTGAGTTACTCAAATAGTTTCCGAACCATGTTTTATCATTCAGAAGGCGTCTGAAAAAGAAGCTCCCATCTGTAAGTGGCTGCAGTAAGATTTTCATCGTTGTCAGAAGGACATCGATTATTTTCTTTTTAAATAAAACTGACATGCATTCCATCCTTAGTGGATCTCTTTTCTTTCACCCAAACAAATATAAGAAAACACAGAAACAGTAGATCAGTTTGTAGCTACTATAACAGCTGGTAGCAACGTTCTCCAACAGCTGCCACACGCTAGTTTGTTTGTTTTGTTATAGAAGACTGTAACATGTTCACAAAAACATTTCTATTTACCGACCAGCAATATGACTTGACCTTCCTTATAACCTGAAGTCTGAGACACAACAAACCAGAGGAATATTCAGACTGGGCTAAAACCGTAGAAACAAAGAGTTTAAACTATCCTTTACTTCCTGTCACTGGTCAGAATCAGGATTTACCAGATTTATAAAAGCATTCGTTACACAGACATAGAAACTGAGTAAGTAAAATAATTAAATGTAAACAATCCACAGAACTCGTAAGTCTTCATCTTTACAAACTACTAGGGATGAAACGATCTGAGCTGATACTTCTACCACACAAAAAAAATGAATTGAAAGACAGGTTTTATCTTCTCTGCTTTGTTACAATAAATTATGGTGAACTTGGCTAAAATAATTAAAATATTAATAAAAATGATCACAAAACTAAAATTTCAAGTGAAAAATAAACATTTTCTGTGAAATTATTGAAGAGTTTCTACATTTTAAGTATCGGTTCTGGTTACTAACCAATACTGATATGAGTACACTAGAATGTATCAGCTCAGATACCTGATACCAGTATCGGTATCGGTGCATCCCTACAAACGACTGTGTTTTTTAATGTAAGAAATCAGATCCGTTACCATTCTGGGCCGAAGTTAAGAGTCTCAGCAGTCATATTCCTCACGTCCACACAGAACTGAGTATCTGCAAAGGAAAAAAAACATTATTGTTTTTTTCTGTACGAGTCAACTGTGAAAGTACTACTTGTTACTAAAGTGTCTTACCCTGTCCAAATAATCGGAGCAGGCTGAACTGGGCTGGACCAGGCTAGAGCTGGCTGGCTTTAGTTAGGCTTAGGTGGCTAGAAGGCTGAGTGGTGCTTAAGCTGTGGTCACAGAGCTTTCCCCAAACACACAGATAAAAAGAGAATAGCTGCCAGTTTCAGGTGCTTGAGGAATACCAGGTTATCAGGTCCTAACTAAGTAAGGAAGGGCTTCTGATGACAGTTTGGAGAATTGAAGCTCCTGCTACTCACAGCTGAAAAAAGTCCAAAAAACATAAAAAAAGAAACAAAAAGAATCTTGGAAATCAACAGTGGAACAAAAATAAAACACTCTTGTAGTAATGTTTTTTTGTTTGTTGTACAGCAGTTGTATCTCACATTAAAGTTAAAAATATGAACTGATTCATCAAAAAAAGATAACGCAGAGAAAAAAAAAAAAACAGCCGAAACGACGCGACGGCTGCTGGAACAGCTGCCAAAAGCAGACACGACTCGCGCTCCTCTTCTCCTTTCTCTCCCCTCTGAGCCTTTTTCTCTCGCTCCAGCTGAAATGTGGACTGACGGAGACCCTCCAGGTAACTCCTTAATTTCCTGTCCTCCTCCCTTTGCACCACTGGGAAAAACAAAGAGCAAAGTGTTGGAGACGGGATTACAGAAATCAAGCACTTGAATGAAAAATGAGTCAGAAATATGCACATTAGAAACGAGTCACTGCTGAGATGCATTTCCAGCAGTTTGGAGTCCACCTACAGACTGAAAGGAAAGGTGGTGTAATTACTTTTTCCCTGCGAAGGCTTGACACACACTCACTATTCACGCTGCGAGGCTCAGACAAGCTGAAAGGTTCAGGCTTAGTTTGATCAATCTGTTACAGCACGCTGAGTGGAGAGGAAGGCAAAGTGCTTTTTATTCACTGAATAAATTAAAGAACTATTTCTGATCCAGAACCAGCTGCTTCTTGAGCCATGCAGCTGGCTGCGGATAATTCCTGAAAATGTCACGGAAATGAAAACAACATCCAGGGAACTTTATTTGAAAAGTTCATGTTCACAAATGTGTCATTTAATCTGCATTCTCACGGCGAGAGTTCGGATCATTTTAAATAGTTTACAGGAGACGTTAAACTCGATTTAAACTTTCACTGGTAAACATTGTTCTTTAGTACAAAACAACTTTGGTTTTATTCAGTCTCATGTCGTTAAACTACATCTATCTTAAGAACAAGGCTTTTGACATGTTTCTATTACACAACACGTGTAAATGGATTTTACACCACTCACCCAAATTTTCTGTATGAAGTGGTACCAAGTAACTGATACTGTTTCAGTAAAAAAACGACAAGCATGTACCAGAGTAGCATCACTCATCTCACCACGCTGGAATGATTTATGAAGCTGTTTAACATCTGGAACATGATTTAAAACATTAAACGACGGTCTTCACTATTTTTGGTTATAAACTGTATATCTTATGTATGATTATGTATCGATTTAGAGACTGATGTGACGTCTCTCTGATGCTGAGCTTCATACATTCCAGATGTGATCACTCTAAAAATTCCTTTGAGCTAAAACTCAAACAAATATCAGTTTTGGATCTAATGAAAGACTTCCTCAAATTCTGGAATCGAGCAAAGCTGTTGTGCAACGAGGGGCTGGTGGGTGGGTGGTGTCTACGAACTGATACGTAAACCTCACCAGTCAGCAGAATGCATTTTCAGGAGGGTTGGGGAGGGCTCACTAACTTGTATGTGTTTCATTTAAAAAGATGTACACAAACATTTTTTTCTTTATCTGCATCAGTTGGCTCTTTTTAGGTACCGGTCGACGGTAAATTTAACATTCCCTATGAAAAATATAACTTTGGTTAATAGAATCACTCTTTGAAGGTTATTTTAAATACAACTAGAATTAATGCTGCAATGTTTTTCATATATAATTTAAATCTTTATTTCAAAATCACCAAGTTTGTTAGAAAGTATAAAGGTACAAAATTGAAAAATTCCTTAAAACGAGTTCAATTTCAAAAGTTGATCCTCCCATACGGACTTAAAATAGATGCTGTGGGTTTTTAATAGATCGTATTTAATAAATTTGCAAATTTAAGTCACGTAAACAGATATCTACAAATATCAGATGCTCTATTTAGGTTTTATTTGTGTTTTTATCTTTTATCAAACACAGTCTTCAAGTTTTCTTTGGATCCCCACAGGATAACAGTTTTGTTTGCAGGTTTGATGACACACACCCACCTCAACAAACATCCATCCCACTTCTCACCCTCCAATCATCTACAGCTAATTTCAAATTTATCTCACCAAATTCACTGACTTCTCTCCAAACTTTTTGTTTAGAAGTGTTTTAAATCACTGGACCCTGAAGCTTCTTCTCATTTATTATTTTATTCATAGCGAAATAAAAATACTGGCAAAAACAGATGAAATTATGCTGATAAAAGCTGCTTCTGAAAAATAACACACAATGGCAAAACTTAAGCATAATCAAACACTTCTACTGACCAACTGATGTAACTTTTACACGAGATTCAACCTTAACATGTTGTCATACCATATAAACTACAGGTGTGAAAATGAAATACTAGTACATAAAAACTGCCTGTTCACTACTATTTGTGTATGGGCTAGTATGAGCATGCTAATATATTCAACACACATTTACATTTGTGTGAAAGTTCAAAGCTCTGCAACATTTGCAAAAGAGATCCAAGAGTGATAAAATGCAGTAAATCAGAAACTAAACCACTTTTTAAAAGTTACATGTTGAGAATTTGTCAGTATTATGATTTAAAGCTAGTTTATTACTTTTCTGCCCTAAAAAGGAGAAAACGTCCGTTAAAAAAACACCATCACAGAAAACATTTTACAACCCAAAGCACAACGAGGTCAACTCGTATCAACAAAGATAAAAGTTTACAATAATAAAACTAAAGCAAGGTCACGGAGCGGAGGCGTTAGGAAACACTGACCAAAATAACAGCAAATGTTGTGCTTTATTCAAAACATTTAAGATTATGCTAAAGCATTTTTTAAAAAATTAGCTGCAACTAGCATTGAATGAAAACTTTGAAAAACAATGAAATGCTAAACCCCAAACGGCGGCTAACAGCTCCGGCGAGAGGAAACGAGATTCCAGACTAATAACATTATATTAATTCATAGAATCATTACAGCAACATATTTGGAGCGAAACTTGTTAGAAAACATAACAGAGTTGCACAACAGTAACGGTAAAGCACCAGAACTAGCATTAAGGTATGCGGTGGATCGTAAAGGCCTTGGCGTGATGGCTCAACTGACACCAGATATGATGGCGGAGGGGGCGGATTGTTGGGAAGGAGACTCCCCGGCCTGCTACGCCGATGAGCGGACCGCCACCACCACTCCCCTTTCGATGTTCAGTTAATGCATTAGAAACTAAACAAACACCGCGACAGTAGATAATAGTTTTCCTGTATAAAACGGTATTTTTAAACAAGATTTTCACTGTGGATGAATCGAGCCCATTAGCATGTTAGCTCGTGTTAGCCAGCTGCAAAGAGGAACCGTTGGACTTACCTTGTATCTGCACGGCGTGTCTACAACCAATATATCGTATGCATTGGTCTTTTTAAACACTGTAAACGTACTCATTCGACAGAATAGCACTTTCAGAAAAAATATGCGTTTTTATTTATAAATTTTCCTCTCTCTCTCCTCCTCCAACGGTCGCTGTTGAGTATCAGTATGTGTCTGCTGCTCCGAGTCGCTTCTTCTCTTCTTGTTGTTTGTGTTTAGGAAACATGGCCGTCCGTGTGACACCACGTGACTGGACATTGACAAGTGGATAACCAATGTTGGAGCAGAGCAAACACACCCCTATTTTTACCAGCCTGGTCATTACTGTGTTCTGCTCCGAACGGCTTGTTTAGCTTAGTAAAACTGCTCATATGGCGAGATCTGGACTTCAATGAACACCAACGACTGAAGCCATTTTATTCATATTGCATATGTACAACAAGCTCTCGAGGAAGAAACGTGTTCACAAGCGTGATTAAATTCAGGCTAATTTGTTTTCACGAAACTAAATCCATATGCCAGATGTATTGTATATTAAACGTGTAATATGATATTTTGGTAATTTGCAGCGTATCTGCAAGTTTAACAGCTAGAATGGACTAAGCATGTTCAGTGAAGTACATCTTGTGTCCACTAGAGGGTGCTGTTGAACAACTAAACAACCATTATTTTATCATACAAATAAGGCTAATTACAGAATTATTTTAAGAATAGCTCAATTTGTTATCTCTTAATGATGTCAAAATGCTTAAATATTTATAATACTATATATTGCTGGTTTAGGTGACATTAACATGTAATTAATTTGTTTGCATTTTCAACATAATTTCCTTATTATTATCCTTTATAAATGTGAACATTTAGGGGCTCTATTGTTTAAATTATTTGCATGATAGGTTATTTGAGCTCATTGCCTCCAATATGTAAATCCAGCAACTGATTTTCATATATTGTTTTTAATAAATTCTCTAACGCAATGACTGTAACTAGAAGCTCTTTGCGAAGTAAATTTATCAACAAATTTCAAATTATTAATAGATGAAAAGTTAATCCTAAATCCTGATAACAAAAAGTAATCAAAACATTTTTTGTTTATTGCAGTTTGTCATTATAAATAAAATAAGCAATGACTATATTTCATTTTAAATGTTACATATTATCACATTTTTTGTTTGTGGAAAGTAAAATCGGATCTTTTTAAATATAAATACTGATTGAAATCAAGATAAAGAAAAACAAACCCTGAACAGAGGAATCTGTGCAAAGTCTGAATGAGATTTAATAACCTTTTAATGTTCATATTATTTGTAATTAACTCATATTGGAGCATATTGTACAACTCTGCAGGTACCTCTCAGTCTGTCGAAGCCTCAAAGGTTATATTTAATGTTACATAATCAAAAACATTGTGATTTAAATAAATACATCTAGTCAAAGTGACTGTTATGAGTCACAGTTAGCAAAAACACATTTTTATTTTTGATTAAAATCACTGATTATTACTATTCGTCTCTCTTATACGAAGGACATTATTGAAGTTGCTTTGTTTGCTCTACTCTAAAGATGAAGTATAGGAAGAAGTGTAGAAGAAGTAGAAGTTCCCATGATTCAGAAACACTCAGGTGACTGAACCAGCTGGAATGAGGTGGTGCAGGACCCAAGCAGGTTGTTCTCTGAGTCATGCCAGGGATCGTCTTCATCCCACACCTTTAACTTCACCTTCGTCTTCATCAGCATCTCGACTGCAGGTAGAACTTGTTGTTCCACTGGAAGTTGGTGGATGTTGTTGAGGATTTTAGTTTAGAGCAGAGCTTCTTCAGAGCATTTAGTGTGATGGACCCTAACCCTTGTCTTTAGCTGCCTTTTTCAGTCCAGTTTTCTTTGCTGGATCTTTAGTCAGCTGTTAGAGAGGAATCAGGTCACAGCTGATCACATCTGGTTAGATCTTCAAGTGTTTTAGTATTTGAAAACCTTTGGGGAGAAGAGAGCATCACTTGAGTTACCTGTATCACTTTTTACCCCCTGAGTGAACCTCAGATTGAGCTTCTGAATAAAATGGTTTGGATGATTTTCCTCCGTGTTCTTGTAATAAAACCTCTTGAGCTTTTACATCAGCTCTGTTGACACCATCTGCTGCAACCGCCTCGACACGGAGGCAGTCTCTCACCTCTATTTCAGTAAAGTCTTCTACTGTCAGCTTGCAGGTTTACACAGAGGTGACACTCTTCAACAACGTAGTGCATGTAATATGTGCATAAAGGAACCAGGAACATTGTGTAACTGGGCTTGGTTGTGTTGTTGTTGTGCTAGCAGGTTTAAAAAGACTGAACACACTGTGGGTTGAGCAGCGGCTTTGTTTTCACACTGTAACTGAGGTGAAAAGAAAACAGTCTTTCAGATAAATCATTACATACGTCATGTTGCTGGCTGGATTTCTACTGTCCTCCGTGGAAGGATTCTTTGCTTCATTAAATCAGTGCAAACTGGATTTGTACAACAGTGGTGCCTTCAGAAGTTTTATCCGTCTGTCCGTCCATCTGTAGGGTTCAATGGGGGCCACTGATATTCAGGTGGTGCATCAAAACCAAAAGATGCTTTTTAAAAAAAAATACGGCAATATGGAAGATAGAAAATCCCCATCTAATGTAGGTCTTCATCACATGACATAAATAAATGACACATGATACATATTATTATAATATTCTTGCCCTTATTTTTCTCATTTCGGACAGTATTAATTGTGTTTTTACGTTTTGTGGTTTTAATGCATATGTAAGTTTATTGGTACTATTTGACATGTACAGTGGGTTTACTGTGGCTCTGTGGGTTTGTATCATGTGTGGCATCATTTTGTTGTCACCTTTTGACCATGTCACCTTTGCAAAAGAGGTCGTGAGCTCAATGGATTTTATCTAGTTAAGCTAAATAAAAAGTAGAAAAATGGTCGGATAGCATAAGAAGGATAATGTCTGACGTACAGAGGGGAATATATAAAAAAAATATCAAAACAATTCCAATCAGGTTTAATTTAAAGGTACTTTATTATCATATTAAAGTTAGGTAAGACAAACTAATAATAGTTTTTACTCCAAAAGGCTTTAAAACTTTCAACTCAAGATTCTTTTATGGAGGATTAATGTACATCCAGCACAGACTTCTGATCATTCTGCTGCTGCAGAGGCTGAAAACTGCACGATTATCAATGTTATTGTTCCAGTTTCAGAGAAAACCTTGGAGTCAGAATTTCTACTAATGTTATGAAAACATGTTTGCTTGTGAAGACAGTGTAAAATGTTCCATGGAGGCAAAAATAAGCATTAACCCTGAAGCTCTCAGAGAACGAGATCCAGACTGAAATTCCGTCTGAACCGAGTGAAACAGAACTGTGATGGTTCTATTGAATCTCTCAGCTGTCAATCTTTGAGTTTAAATATTTGAAATATGAATTAAATTACCACGATATGATCGTCCAACCATAACAACCTTACAGAGGAACACAAACATCATGAAATGAAGCTGTTTATAGAAAACTAAACGTTTTCCAGTAGAGCAGCTTTCATCAGTATATCACGTCTCACCTGTAGATGATCTCAACACTTGTTGGTTAATGAAGTAGAACTTGTTCTATTTGGATTGACCCGTGATCCGGACCAGACTATCAGTATCATGTCATTCAGGTCTAAGCCTTGTTTCCAGCTGTGTTTCACATCTGTAAGACTCCCCATGACTGAAAACTGGAATCGTACAGGCAGGCGGATGAGGCGATGTTTGGTTTCCATGGCGACCAGCAGCTTCCCTCTTATGCATGTTCTCTGCAAAGACTTCAGGAGAAGTTCGACTATTTATGTGTTTATTCAGAGCAAGTTGATTAAAATAACTTCTTTCATGCAACCAATCAGAATAAACCTTTTCACCAACTGTATTTGCATATTTTAGATCACACCAAAAACACGTGTCTTGGAAGACTTTTTGAATACATTTTGTTTCGTTTTTAAATTGTGTTTGTGCAAATTAAGATAATGAACGTTAGAAACAACATACAACAACACAATCAGAATTTATACTACAGATACATTAAACATTATAGTCAAACATAACGTACCTGACATGTTAATGACACAGGATGATCTGGAGTTAAGTGTTTACAACCTGAGCTCATACAAAGTCTCTCTAATAAGCATCTGATTCATGAAATCCTCCTAATATGGTCATACAGATTAACACCTTTGCAGGTTCCTCCTGAAAGTGGGCGGAGCCATTCATCAAAAAGTCACCAGATTTTTAGCAGATGAACCTCCTGGTCTGAGTAAGAAGAACTCGTTTAACTCTTGTACTGAAGACGATTCATAAACAAGACTGGAAGTGTTTCCTCTCCAATAAACTCATTCAGATCATTTACAAATATATAATTTAGTTTTATAATGAATGAAAATGCTTCTGCTGAGATGTTTAGCTGCACAGAGGTTGTTGGATGAGATAAGTTCAGCAACCAGCCAATAGATCCACTTGGAGCAGCAGCTGCTTTGCATGTCGTCTGTGTTTAACTGCTGTTACACTTTACTGGACAGAGAGCAACAGAAATGACTGGATCACATTTAAAATAATGGATTTGTCTTAGTTTGTTTTTAAATGGTATGATGGAGAAATAGTTTGGTAGTTTTTCAGGGAGGATGCATCTGTTTTACATCCTGTTCTTTCTGCTGACCGTGTCCCGTTTGGTGAGAAGCACCGTATCAAACAGCTTCAGAGACTGCAGACAGTTTTTCTACATGCAGACACCCCCCACAGGGATCAAAGGGACGAGCCTGAAGAAGATCTGCCAGAGGTACGGTGACAAACTGCGCTACGCCACGTTGTACGACAGCAGTCGCCATCTTCCCCTCTACTCAGCCTATGTCTTTAAGAAGTCTGATGGGAAGAGAAGGGCAGACACGCCCTGGATGTATGAACCTCAGGTAGCATGCAGCAAATTGAGGTGAAATCTTGATATTTGGGCGATTTTAACCAGATGTTTATTGTTTCTCCCTGCAGCTGGTGTCTGATGATGAGAGTGGTACCATGAAGGTTCTTCCTCTGACTGATGACTCATCCCCTCTAATAGAGAACAGCCAGACGGTGTTGGAGGACTACATCGATGCTGTAGAATACAGACGTGGTCCACTGAATCCAGACCAGCACCAAGCAGATCCAGATGATAAATCATCCACCTACACTCTGACTAACATCGTCCCATTCATCACAGACTTCCTGGAAACGTCTTGGAACCCATACTTAGACACGATCCGACGTCGTCTGAACAACTTCTGCCACGGTAAATCTTTCATCGTGACAGGTGTGACTGTTTCGGGGGTTTTTATCAAGCGCAATGACAGGGACCGACTGTCAGTACCAAAACACGTCTGGTTAGCCTACTGCTGCCCGTGGTACGACCGTAACTCTCCGTATGAGGTGAGGTTTATGTTCCCCAGCTATGGGGGCTATGCACTGAACGAACAGCTGAGCAACAATGTGGTTGAAGTACCACTAAAGACTCTGGAGATGTTCCTGAGGAACCAAGCAGACATAGAACATGACATGACTGTTTTCTACAAGGGTTGCGTGTCAGAAAACCCATTTAAGAAGAAACGAGACCTTCTCACTGATGAACTGGAATAAGACAGGAAACATCTGTTCTTACTGAATGAACGGGACGATCTCAAACTTCAACCAAAACAGTGTTAAACAGAATAAATACAAGTAAAAATAAAGATGAAAAAGTCAAATGTGTGAAAGCCTGAATCTTATGTTTAATGTTTTGATGGAAAGTTTAAATGAAAAAATCTGAATCTGAGTGAGATAGATTTTTGGATTTGTCCATCTAGACTTCATGATATCTCCCAAAAATATTTACTGTAATATAAAATGAGTTGTTTGGATCAAATGAAACTTCAGATTAATAAATATTTTTTACATTTCAGGTCATTTGTTCAGTTAAAGGCAACTTTAATGACTGAAAACGAATGAATGAAAACGGTCTGATCACAAGAGGATGGGACTCGTTTATACAGCAGCATTACTTTGGAACTGTGTTGGTTGATTTCCTGTTTCAGTTTAATGTCTGTAATAACTGTTAATAAAAAAAAAAAAAAAGATTTAGGTTGTTTATCCCGTTACATTTGTTGCTGTTACTTTTATTTTTTTTAATAAAAATCCTCTTTTTTTATTTTTTAATGGTCAAAATACATCTTGTGTGTTAGATCAAATATGAAAAAGTTGTGCTAAACAAAGTATGTTTCAAATAAAGAGTGTTTGAAATGTATTATAAATTTGTTGGATAGTTATTCAGATGAATCCAACAGGGAAGGTGAGCTGAAGGTAACAACCAGTTGAATAGCTCAAACAGTTTGAACACAAACTCAGATGAAACAAATTAGGTCAAATCAACCTGTTGGATGTGATTCTGTCCACATGTAAACAAAAATAAACATTAAAGTGATGCAGCTGATGGAAATCAGGTGGTGACAAACTGATACAGCCCTTGGTACCAAAAAGAGAGACGGAGAGGCCTCGACGGGTGCAACAAGTTTATTCGTTCTTTCCTTAAGGTGCATTCACACCGGCCCAACCATCAACTTCATAAGCGGCAAGTTTATATGTAAAGTCTATGGTGGACGGGCGTCAGACAGACGTCAACGGCTCTGCGTCGCTTTGTTAGCATTATGAGCGGCAACTTTTCAAGCTTTTCTAGCGTTTCAGGCGTTGACGCTTGAAAAGCTAGAAAAGCTAGAAAAGGTTCAGCTAGCTGAACTTTTGACGCTCTTAACGCTCTTGAAGCGGCATGTCAACCAATCAGAGCGTCTCATCGTAGTGACGTAAGACGTCACAGCACGTAGCCGGGAAGAAGCGGGATCAACCAAAATGGAAAACGTAGCTCCTGGAGCAAATGGTTAAACTCACCAAACTCAGAACGCATCTGAAGAATGGGGTGTATCCACAAACGGCGCTGATGCACCCGACGTCGACGTTGTCTAGATCTATGAAGTAAATAAATCCAAGCCACTGACTCAATATGATCCGCCATAGCTCCGAACATCCGATAACAAAGGAAGCCCCGCCTTCGCACTCTTTTTCGGTCAGGCTTTACGAACGCGCTCTGACTGGCAGGCGTTATGAGCTTCAAGTTCAAACGTCAAATTTGGAGCGTTATCAGCGTTGCATGACGTTGACAAAGTGGCCGGTGTGAATGCACCATTACTCATCGATCATCGTCTTGCACCTTGCACCGTGAAAACTGTACAAACATCATTAACAAACAAATAAACAAACGCTTAAATATGAAATATATAACATTAAAAAGTTATTTAAATTAGTTAACATTTCATACAACTCTTGAAACATACCTCGCTCCGCTTGCCAAGGGTTTTGATAAAAGTACTTCATCTGTCAATCGGCTAACAACAGAGTGCAAATAGTGATGTAAATGTGGCCGTTTTAAGACAAGATCCAATATATTAGTAAAAGAAAAAATATATAACATTTACGTGGAAAAGAAACACTTAATCCACCACAGACGTTCAACAAACATATCAACCTCCCTTGACCAAGAGAGTCACAGGAAGGGGGCGTGTCTCTTTTTATACCAAACACCGGTGATGTCACCTGTTAACTGCGTAGCTGACAGTTACACAAACAATGTTGGTTAATATTCTCAATGTGCTCAGAACATTTGAGTTGCAGTACAAAGTAGAACATAGTGGACATCATGAGTCCAGTTATAAGCTAGTGTTGGTTAGAAAAGGGCATCCATGCACTCTCAGAAATAGAGTTACGAGACAAGTACATTTTTGTACCTATAGGTAAATTGTTCCCGCAAAAGTACAATATTGGTCTTTAAAAGGTCAAAAATGTCCCTCTGAGGGTTAAAATTGATATAAAGTACAAATTTGTACCATTTCAGCTGCACCTGCAACCCTGACCAAGGCTGGTTAATCTGGTTAATAAGACTTCAAAATGTGGCATAATTTTACTGTTTTAGTGGAAAAACTTCATAAGGTACAAAAATGGACCTGGACTACAGGGTACACCCCCAGCGATAAGAAGGGTACAAATTCTTGTCGCTGGGGGTGTACCCTGTAGTCCAGGTCCACTTTTGTACCTTATGAAGTTGTTCCACTAAAACAGTAAAATTCTGCCACATTTTGAAGTCTAAAACCAACATTCTGAAACATAATATTGAAAATGATTGATGAAACTTAATAAAATGGAGATTAACCAGCCTTGACCAGGGTTGCAGGTGCAGCTGAAATGGTACAAATTTGTACTTTATATCAATTTGAACACTCTAAGGGGCATTTCTGACCTTTTAAAGACCAATATTGTACTTTTGCGGGAACAATTTACCTATAGGTACAAAAATGTACTTGTCTCGTACCTCTATTTCTGAGAGTGTGGTGCTAATCTAATTTGTTGTTTCATCTAGATTATATTCTGGACTCTTGACTGAACAGGACAAAGGTCTTTCCAGTTTCTTTCCCACATGTGTGAGATATATTTTCATCTGGTTGTTGAGCGTTTGTTCCTGTGGGTGGATCTTCTACAGCGTGAGGAGTCTGTTGCTTTGCATGTTGATCTCAGATTACAGAGATGAAAGAGTGAAACTTGGTTTAGTTGTTTCACTCACGTCCAACTGAGACAGATTCAGTTAGCTTTCATCTGAAAGGCAGACGACACGTCCAACAGCTCTGCACGGGAGACTTCAGATCCTCGCTGGTTATGGCAGTTTGGTTACATATGGCTTTCCTGCTTGGAACCATATTATTACCGTCAGTGGTGAGAGGGAGAGTAGAAAAAGAGTTGTCAGCAGAGTGTAGAGAGTTCCTCTACATGGGAACACCACCGACGGGTCTGGAACATCACTCTGTCAAGTTCATATGTCAGTTTTACAACAAGAAGCCTCGGTATGTGACTCTATACAACACCGTGGATCACATACCCATCTACTCCGCCTACACCTTCAAACACTCGGACGGGGAGAAATGTGTGGATGTGCCCTGGATGTATGAACCACAGGTAAAGACATTTAGAATGAATTGTTTTTCTTTTCTGAACATTCATTTTGCATTTAATCCTTTTCAGTCATGTTAACTGTTTGTTTGGTTTGTCGTTTTCGCGCAGCTCTCCACG
Source organism: Pachypanchax playfairii (assembly GCA_006937955.1). Taxonomy (NCBI): domain Eukaryota; kingdom Metazoa; phylum Chordata; class Actinopteri; order Cyprinodontiformes; family Aplocheilidae; genus Pachypanchax; species Pachypanchax playfairii. The sequence goes on along the minus strand of SSNP01000024.1, from coordinate 978,039 downwards.
TCCTCTGATACAGACGAGATGCAGCCCTTTCCTAGTGGCTACACACACATGAACTTTGAAGATGCACAAGCAGTTCTGGATGACTATACGAACGCTATTCACTACGAACGCGGATCTTTAAACCCAGATGAGCATCAGAACGAACCTGATGACAAGGCCTCTACTTACACCCTCACCAATATCGTACCCATGGCGCTGGACGTCAGCAACAGAGTCTGGAACAAACAGGAACACATCATCCGCAAACGGCTTAACAACTACTGCCGTGGAACTGCTTACGTTGTGACCGGAATCACCACATCAGGGAAGATGATCCGCAGGGAGAACATGAACCGCATCGCCGTTCCCACCTACCTGTGGTCGGCTTATTGCTGCGCCGACTACGACCACAACGCCCCTTTCACTGAACGTTATAAGTTTCCATCTTTTGCTTATTACGGCCTTAACGAGGAGGATAACAATGAGGTGGTAGAAATGTCTGTCCAGAAGCTGAAGGAGTTCCTGAAGAAGACTACCTTCGTAAACCAGAACTTTCAGATCTTTGTAGGAGACTGCATGCCTCTGTTTCCCAGTAAATTCCCATAAGAATATATTTTAATGTAAGGAAATGATCATTTATATCACTCTGCTTCGTATAAGCAGAAAACTACAACTTTCACTCATCTCATTTATAGTATCTATAGTTCTGTTCAAGTACGCATATAAACTGTGACGGACAAACCAAAAGAAAACAGACAACATCATTTTTTAATTATCTAGACATTTCTTCACATTATAATAATAAAAGCAAGTGATCTATGTTCTTTATCACATTTGTTTAGAGCTTTTTGAAACTTGCTTCTGAGACTTCTTCAAGTCAGAGACAGTAACTGTTCTCTACTACGACAAATGTAATAATCAGTTAATAATTTGGACCTTGTAATTCACCGTTTATATGAGATGTATCAAAATGCTTTAAGAGAATAAAGACAGATAAGAAAGTGAAGTACATCTGGTTTTTCCAGTGTGTTTCAATCAGCTCGACACCAACTTTTAATAAAAAACTGTTTAATCTGTTTGAAAAAGCCATAAAAGTGACTTGAAAGGAAATGCAGTTGTTTTTACAGTTTGTTAACTGTAAACTGTCCGGTTCTATAAACTTCTGTCTAACTGTAATAAACTGTTGCATCAAACTGCTTTACTTTTGATTCAAAACTCTCAGACACATTTACATTGAAATTGTCTTTGAATGTGAATGCTTCCTCATAGTACCCATCTCTCTCAATATATTCATTTACTTATTCAAGATATGCATCAATATTACTCCACTGGTTTCGTTTTTTTTTTGCTTTTCAGACCAAATTTTCTAAGAGAGCAAGTGGTGTTTAAACGTTATTTGAATTTTCGAAAGTTTATTTGTACGTAGTACAGAAAAAGTCCACAGGAGCCACTGAAGGTCAAATAAATCTCTGAAAATAGTTCATTTTACCAAAAAAGTAAATATATATTCAGTAGCAGAGCTTAACATGTAAAATACATTGAAAAAGAACAGACAGTAAACCTGTTTGTTGTTGTAGAACAGTGATAACTAGATGTTTCAACTCCAACTGTTCCTGCTTCGAGTGCAAAAACCAATAAACCAAAACCCAAAGATAAAACAACACAAACAGTCTCAGTAGCTATTAAAGAGTTCCTCAACAGTTTATTGAGGCTTTTTTCAGTTATCGGGAAAAGTGATACGTATCATTGATCATTTAGAAATGTTATTTGGTTTCTTGACCCCTCACTCGCTTGTTTTATGACCCACACTGGGAACTTTTGACAAAACTGCAGCTACAAATTCAAATTCAGTACCTTGTAGAAAAATGTGAACATCTGAAGATTTAAAAATATCTTCAATGTATTTAACAAATTATGAATTAACTATTTTATGTTTAATACTTTAACCTTGAATGTTTGCTTCTATTTTCTGACAACAGAAACAGATGAGTCACTATTTACTGTCAAGTGCAGAGAAAAGGAGGCTGACTTTTAACAACACAGAGATGTTAGAACTATTTAGAAGTAATATTTTTTTTCTCAGTGTTGATGTTTTTTCAAGGTATCGTAGCCTTCTTCCAGACAGCAGCAGAACGAACATGTTATAGATGGGGTGGGTGGTGTCATGGAGGATGCAGGTTGCTCTGTTCCTGCATCTGGTGGTGTAAATGTCTGCTAAAGATGACAAGCTGCACCCAATGGTCACCTGAGCCAGCTCAACCACACGTTGCAGGGCCTTCTTCTCGGTCACGGTGCAGCTTCCATACCACACGGTGAGACATGATGTTCGGACACTCTCCACTGTGCAGCTGTAGAAAGACCTGAGAATGCAGGTGTTATTTATAAGTAAGTCAAATAAAGGCTGTACTTCTCACCTTTCTTCTGCAAACAAGTGATTTTCGCAGTAAAATAGAATCAGATATTTTTTTATAAAACAGATTTAAAAACAACCACCATTGGCCAAAGTGCTGCACACAAGGATATAAAAAGATAGCGATGGATTACAGGAGACAAAATAAAAAAAAATGAAGATGAATAAAAAAATGTGCAGGTCATTAAATTTGTCTGCAAATAAAAAATCATCATGGCTGTTCTTTTGTGCAGAAATTGTGAAAAGATGTCAAATTTTCATTCTGCAAACCTTTTTTTAATACCCATATAACCATTAATGTGACTATGACTGTTTGTCATAACAATGAACTTAAATGGAAAACTTGAAGTAAAGCAGTCATCAACACACCTGAACTATAATCACCATTACACTTACAACATATTAGTGCTGTGCAAACGAGTTGTGATAAAATGCTGATAACATTCACTTTACTAAACTATAGCTAGAACTTTAGTAGCGATTTGAATATATGAAAACATCTTCACAAAAGGAGATCAGTTAGTTGGAAGAACAGCTGAGGCAGGAAGGGAAATGCTGACGTGATAGATCCGAGACAGAGGCTGAACCTTTTAGACATTAGTAGATTTTCAGTCTTGTGCAACAAGCAGGAGCAGAAAGGTCTAAAAAGAACCAAGAAGTTGAACAACTGAGTGAAAAGCTGCAGCGATGACATCTACATCTGCAAACGGAGCCATAACCCTGGTAGCTGTTGTGATGGTGCTGACCTGCGTGTTGTTACAGGGAGTCCAGGCAGGAGTGGTGGGGGACTTTAACCATGCAGAGCGCTGTAAGGACTCTCTGTATATGGGCACTCCACCAAGAGGTTACCTATTCAACTCCTTTAAGAAGATCTGCCAAAGGTATGAAGATAAACCTCGGTATGTCACCCTGTACGACTCCCAAAGACACATCCCAATCTACTCTGCATACACGTTCAAGAAGTCAGACGGAGAGAAGAAGGTCGACTTCCCCTGGATGTTTGAGCCACAGGTAAGTTAAGTCTAGTTCAGCTATCAACTAGTCTAAACAACAGGATAATTGTTCCTGGTTCTGTAGATAAAGCACTTACATTAGATAGTAAATATCAACAGCTGTTAATATTTGTTGTTTAGTGAGCACAAATAGCTACTATTGCTAAAGATGACTTGAGGTAAGCTCCTTTATCAGGTACAGATGGTATTTTAGTGATAGGCGGGTCATTATCCTATATGCAAAGGTAGCGCAAATGTTTTAAAGGCAAGAATTGTGACTACATTGTAAACTTTCAGTTTGGTGTTTTAACTTTCCCTCTGCACATAGTTGGCCTCAGAGAAGAGCAGCAGCAACATGGAGCCCTTCCCTCAGTCTACAAACATGCACATGAACTTTGAGGACAGCCAGGCGGTCCTGGAAGACTACGCTGATGTGGTGCAGTATGAACGTGGCCAGTTAAATCCTGATGAGCACCAGGCCGACCCTTTAGACAAAGCCTCAACCTACAGCTTGACAAATGTGGTGCCTCAGATCAGGGAGTTCAATCTGGGTCCCTGGGCCGAACATCAGGACATCATCCGCAAACGTCTCAACAACTACTGCCGAGGCAAAGCCTTTGTCATCACCGGGGTCACCACTTCAGGTCACACGATCCGTCGCAACAACATGGACCGTGTGGCTGTGCCAGAGTACATGTGGTCGGCTTACTGCTGCACAGAGTTCGACCAGAATGCTCCGTACTTTGTGCGCTACAAGTTCCCTGTGTTTGGAGCTTATGGGCTCAATGATCGTGTCAACAACCAGATGGTGGAAGTTCCTCTGAAGAACCTGGAGAAGTTCCTCAAAGGGAGGATGGATGTTGACAAGAACTTCCAGATTTTCTATAACGACTGTGTGCCAGACAACTAAGTCAAATGAATGGCACGATTCAGGCTTTAGATATTTGATTGTGCAGAAGTTTGAGGTTGTTGTAACTAACAATATGAAATAAATTAACTAATTCTATCCAGTTCAAGTATTTTTTATAGTTCTGAATATTTTAGCCATTAAGCCAGACAGACGGACAGACAGACAGCTTAGTTGACAGACAGACCGATCGCTCATAACAAACCAGCAAAAAGAAGTATTAATATTTGAGAAATTACAAAATTGGGCTGCATGGTGCAGTTGGTAGCACTGTTGCCTTGTAGCGAGAAGGTCCCAGGTTTAAAACCAGGCTGGAACCTTTCTGTATGGAGTTTGCATGTTCTCTACGTGTATGTGTAGGTTTTCTCTCAGGACTCTGGATTCCTCCCACTGAACAAAACATGCTTGAGGTTAATTGAAAACTCCAAATTGTCCCTAGGAATGTGTCAGTGGTTGCTTATCTGTATGTGGCCCTCTGATGGACTGGTGACCTGGATTGATGGATGGATGGATGGATGGATGGATGGATGGATGGATGGATGGATGGATGGATGGATGGATGGATGGATGGATGGATGGATGGATGGATGGATGGATGGATGGATGGATGGATGGATGGAGAAATGTACAAAATTATTTTAATTTTAAAAGCAATTTCTCCAAGAAAAAAACCCACTCCGAATCATTCTTTTGCAAACTCTAAATTTGAAGTGCTTAATGAGATTTTGTTGTTACGTTTACTAAATTGACAGCTCAGTGTTACAAGTGTTTTCTCTGAATTAAAGCAGAAATTGTCGAGTTTTGAGAGACACCCAACTGCAGCCATACCTCAACTCCATACCGGAAGTAATGGTCACGAATGAAACGGTTCTTTGAGTCAGCTCTTTAAAGTGAAGGAAGGGAATGTTTCTTCTCTTTCTCTCTCTCTCTCTGTCTCCCTTTTTTCTCTTCACGTGTGATTGGTCAATATGTGTTTGACTTTGATCATTATGTTTGTGCTGAGCCGAAGGGGGAGGGGTGATAATTACACTCTCAGCAGCAGTAGTAGACACACAGAGCAGGAGAGAAAGAGAGCGATAAGACAACATCGACACATTAGATAGGTAGACACCTTTTTTGCAGCAACGGTACCCAAATTAAAAATTCTTGTCTCTGCGTTGGTAACCCAGGTGTACATTTCCTTTTTGAACTCCCACTCCCAGTTGTTGTACTCTGTGCCGAGCTTCATGTAAGCATCAGCTACCAAACTGTTTCTGAAGATGTAGAGGAAGTATCCATTCCAGAGTCCAGGAATGTACCAGTTCCCCGTGTCTGGACGGTACTCCATCACATCAGTGAAGATCTTGTTTTCCTCCTTTCTTTCCATTCTAGCTGCTGCCTGGGTCATCTCATCCAGCTGTTGTAGGAGGAGCTTCCTGTCTCGTAGGTTCTTCTCATGAGCAGAAACATCTGAAACGTTCTGGTGGACAAACTGACATTTGGGTTTTTTGCCGACCTCCTTCATCCTGAGGAAAGCGTGCACCACTATCTGCAGGATGTCTTTCATTTCTGTTGAATTCTCCATTGCAATATTGATAATGGTGATGTCACTCAGACCCACAACAAGTGTTGCAAGTTCATTGTCATGTTCGTAGCTGTTCTCCAGCTGTGCGAGTTCTGGTGACTTTAAACCTTCAGTGTCGATGATCATCATGAAGTCACAGTTGAGATCTTTTTTGAGGTCTTCATTGACTTTGATGAGCAGCATGAAGGCACCTCGAGTGCATCGACCACTGCTGACTGCAAACTGAACTCCAAACATGGTGTTAAGGAGAGTGGACTTTCCTGTGCCCTGAACTCCAAGAACTGTGACCACCAGGATCTTCTTCATTGGAGACACCAAGTCATTGAGGTGAAAGAGAACATCCTTCACCCATCTGAGAGGAATGTTGGATGCATCTCCATCTACAAGCTCAAGAGGAAATCCATTCAGTAACAGCTGAGCACAGTTTGGGCAGATGTTGACATGATAGTTGTGTTTCTGGAAGGAAAAGAGAAGCTTCGTAGGTTTGACCCATTTCCCGGAAGAAGTGTTCGGTTAATTAATAAAACAATAAGAAAAAAACTGTTAACTGAAATGTTTGTATTCAGACAAGCTACAGATGTAAAACAAGAACTGAAAGTAAATAAAACAAGCTAGAAAATTGAAGCAATATAAGCATTTTTATTGCAAATTGTGCAAAGAATTAATAAGCAGGAGTCTAATATCGACAGAAATGTTGTACATAGTGATTTATTTATTTTCTGATAACAAACTACACGTACTTTCGATCTTTGGCCACTAGATGGCACCACAGAACGGAACCAGAAATGTTTCTGTTACATTCTCTTGTTGGCAGTTTGAGGCATACACAGGTTATAAAATGAGGACTGGTCTAATGATGAAACTCGTTTCCACGCCACCCACCCTCGTCTCTGCAGATCCGTCCTCTCCAGTTTGTGTCCATAGTAATGAGGGTCAACAACTAATAAGTAGCTCCCTGTGTCCCCGGTGCAAACACCCAGTATGCATTTAGAGGAGTTGTCCCTGTCTCCTCCCATCATGACAGGAGATCCATGCTCTTTAAAGTGTTGATGGAGCTCTTTCACTGCAACCTGCTCCAGCTCTGCACCTCCACCTCTAACATGAACCAGTTTACAGGGAACATCACAGAAATAATCCAGAACCAGAGAGGCTTCAAATGTTCCGATCCAGTCCCTGGAACCAGAGAAGGAGTCCGGTTTGTCCCCCATTGTAACCAAGGCTTGTTGGATCTCAGGAAGGTTTGGTGCAAGTTTGTTAAGGCTGTTAACTGGAGAGCAGTTACAGTAAATCCAAGAAGCCATAGTCTGTACAGTTCTGTAACCACATCCCCAGCCTCTGTCATCCTGTCCATCACAGCCATAATGGAAGTAAAAATATTCTCCTTTTATCATCGAGCAGTGTACAGGATCAGAAAGTGGATCAGGAAGTCCAATGTGTGCATTCTTTAATAATGAATCAGCCTCCAGAGGAGTCCTCCTCTCTGATCCACACAAACTCCAGTCAGTCGTTGCTGCTTCCGTATTTTTATCCATTTTATAACCTTTTACTTTCGATGATAAATATCCACATTAAATACTAATACTATGACACAGCCTATTAGTTTCTCTTTGCGGGTATCGTGTAACTGCAATAACATTTCCTACTGTACTGTTACTCGAACAACAGTTCCGCTTCAGCGTTAACGTCACTCTTTTAGTGTAGTACTTCCGGTGTTGTGCTGAAAAATGTTACCGTGTTATTAAAAACACGCAAGAAACTGGTTTTCACAACTAAATTGAGTAAACAACTGATGAATGTAGCTGTGTACACATAAGAACACACATATCTAAATGCATTTTGTTATGACCTCTATCTATAAAAGGATGCATTTTGATACCAACACGTGTAGTCACACACAATATCCGGCGTAATCACATAATTAGCCAATATTCATAAGTATGAAATAAGTGTAAAGCGGTCTATTTTAATGTATGTAAAACAATATTTTTTTTCTAACTCTACATTTCGACCAGGTGACTGCTTTTCACGGCGGGTATTTTTTTCGGCACAACACGTGTAACAAAACCTACTTCCTGTTTGCGTCGCCGTGCAGAAAAGATGTCAGCATGAAACCGAAGCAAAATTAAGACCTTTAATTTGTTCTCTAAAGCAGTTAAGGTAAGTCTACTCACCATGTGTGTCATTTATGGATTAACTGCCTAAAATCACTGATGTTCACGTGATTCTTGGTCTCCTTCTCGGTTTGTTACGTCATTTGAAATGAGACGTTAATGTTCCATTAATGGAAGTCAGGACACATGTGTTCATTTAAACATGAAACCTGAGAAAACTTAAATATTCTATTACATGTAACAAGTTTTGGCTGCATTTTGTTTTGTTCTACCTCCGTTTTTCTGGTTTATATTAAATGTCTGAACATCATCAACGTTACAAACGTTTTTTATTTCAATGAATTTACTTTTCTCTGTTCAGGAAAATGAACAGATTATAAATGTATAAATCAGATATTGATTTTAGCTGTTAATTATAGCAACTATAACCCCCCAGAAATGAAATTGATCATGTCTGTTTTTTCCTGATTTTCTGTTTGTCATCTATTTGTTGCGTTTCATGTTAAAATAACCAGTTATAATTAAAACCCTCTTTCATGCTCTGTCTCTCTCTTCAAATCATTTAAAATGAAGGAATCAAACTGTGAAATGGACTCATGTTTATTATTGATTTATCTCTTTCTCAGTTCTCTCATTTGGACCTTGATTACACATCCACAGACACAAACATGACTGAACCACGAAACCCCGGCGTGTCGTCCGTCCCTCAGACGAATCCCACACACTCAGAGTCAAGCTCCCCAGCTGTGGATATGGATCCAGTGGAGTACACGCTGAGGAAGCGCCTGCCTCGCAAACTTCCAAAGAGGCGAAACGATGTCTACGTTAATATGAAAACTGATTTCCGGGCTCAGCTGGCTCGTTGTCAGAAGCTGCTGGAGGGTGGTGGTCACAGGGAGATCTGTGTCCACGGCTTGGGTCTCGCCATCAACAGAGCTATTAATATTGCTCTTCAGCTGCAGGCCAGCAGTCAAGGAGCGCTGCAGCTGGCGGCTAATACCTCCACCGTGGAGTTGGTGGATGACTTGGAGCCTGAAGATCCTGATGAGGCCACGGAGCCGATGACACGCACACGTAACAATTCAGCTATTCATATCAAGGTTTTCTATCCCGACCCTTTAGTGACATAAATGCAGCTGAAATTTCACGAGTCTCCATCGTCTTTTATGTTCTTTAATAAACAAACAGCTGATCTCATGGGATGCTGTGCATGAACCCATGATAACAGTAGCTAAAGACTTCATCATGGAGCATGCAGATTGTGTTTGTCGGTGACCTTTTGACTCATTTTTGTCGCATTTTAACACAGTGATGTTCATCGGGTGAAACTTTAATAGTATCGGACATTCAAGGTGTGTATTTGTGCAACATGTGAAGCTGTTGAATTTATTTGTAATTTCCATCTGCATGTCCTTGAAGAAAAAAAGATGGTTTTCATGTGTTGTTGCTGTAAATGTCCACTAGAGGTCGGTGTTTAGCCTAGAAGTTCTCTCACAGTGACCAGACTTCAATAGCAGCATTTACCCACAAGTGTTTACAGTATGGGGTTCAGCGATGGGTCAGGGAGACTTCAGATGTATTTATTTGTTTATCTGATCTTTGAAAGTTTCCTGGTGTTTATTTAGCCAAAACTTATGTGGTTGAAGATGATGTATTTGATAAATAAAAGAGTTCCTTGATTCTGTATTTCTTTGTGTATCATTCTACAAACACACCAGAAGAACATGCCTGGTAATCCATGCAACATGTGCGTCATACGTTAATTGCTTCTTCCCAGTGTCGGCTCTGTAGATGTTTGCTTTTTAACTCGTCTGCTCAGTGATAAAGGATGAAATGAACAAACTTCCCGTTGTTGTGTTTCCATCTATCTTTTCTTTATCCAAGAACAATGTTTTGCACTTAAATAGTCAATTTTGCAGTGATGGGACAAAACAATACAAAAAACAGGAAAGAAGAAAGACAAACATCCTCAAAAACATCTCGACTTGCACAACAAATTATAAAAATAAGGAAAAAAAACAAGGATGAACACTTAATTATTGTAAAAGAGTTTAGCATCCCTTTAAACAAAAAAAGCCTGAAGTTCCCAGGACTGGAAGACTGCCTGTTTTCTGTCTAATGAATGACGTAGGAAAAGAAAAAAAAACAGTGCTCAGGCTCTGGAAAGCTATTTGCAATCACAGCTCCACAGGATGTTAATTGTCCATTTTTCCAAGCAGTCTGGCTATCAGCGTGTGGAGACGGGACGAGTGTTGGTGTTAGACAGAAACTGAAATATAGATAAGTTTCACCGCTCTCACGTTACTTCTCCACAGTCACTCACACTCTGACTGAAACTAACAGTGTTGCTCTCGGAGGAACCGTGCAGTGTAATACAGATGTTCGGGTACAAACTTAATAAAAAGGAAGAGCAGCTTGATATTGCAAATCTTGAAAGAATCTTTGCATATGTGCAAATGTTCAGCAGTATAAAAGTGAACTTGACAGACCATTTACATTGCTGAGGATCTGTTGCTAAATACTACAGCATAAAAGTAGAAAATAAGTATAAATAGTTTTTTACACAACCTGATAATAAAATATTTACTGACCAAAAAGACAAGACTAATATTTCTATGAGGCGTAGTTGAAAAAATGAGTTAAAGGCATGAGTGAGATCCCGCGTTTGTCTCTTTGCAGCCTCACAGTCCTCTGATTTCCAGGTGCAAATCAATATTTTTTTGGCGTTTCATTCCACAAAGAGAAATGTAGGGTTCAAACTTGCTGAAAATAGACACACACTCACTGAAACATCCAGTATCAACTCACACACACGCATACATCCACACAGAAAGTGCAAGAGAGTGCCTGTAGAACAGCTATCACAGCAGTGCTTTCCAAAGGCCTCATTTTGGTCAACATGCCCACGCGACACAGCTACATTCCAAGGTGCAGTCATCTCCTGTCCATCCAAAGCTTAGCTGGGACTGTCCTTTCCTTTCAGCTTCCACTTCACACGTGAGGACTTTTCCCACACTGCATCCAGCAGCCATCGAGTGGGTTATCAGTGTCAAGTCCCCCCACATGCCCTTTCAAACACAAGTTATTCTGCCTGAAGTAGGCTAACCACATGATCAGCTGACATCTTGCTGACAAGCTTGTGCATCCATAAGAAGAAGGCGCACTTTGCCTCGCAGGAAGTTCACATGAACTTGAAGCACTTCTGCTGCTGAGGACACACGCCACGTTCCCTCGAGTCCCGCTGCGCTGGCTGGTGGGGTATATTCCTGGAATAGAATACAAAGAAACACGCTGACATTACACATGAGCTCAGATACAGACAGTTCATTCAGTTTGAATTTGTCTACTGAGGCTCAGCTTGAACCGGAGGGATTTCAAAGGTTATATTGTCACAGCATGCAATCTAGGAACAAGCTCACACAGTGGAATCGGAACCAACGGCATCTTCATGAAAGGCCTACAGTTTAAAAGCCTGTCTCATGATATCCCTGATTCCACCATTACCCAAGAAAACACCAACACGCTCTGTCAATATTATTTCAGCATCGTTTTCTTTCCAATTTGTGTCCAAGTAGAATCAAAATATCATGGAAATCAAACATATTTTGAACTTTTTTGCTTTTATTAAACTTAATTCTACGAGAATTTTTAAATTTATCCAATGAGAGTTAAAGAAATGTTGCATAAGTTGAACTGTTTAAATGCAGATCCACTTTACATGAACCAACACACTTCAAACAATAAGCTGGTACTTTTAAGAACCTGGAATAGGCTCAGTTCTGCAGCCAGCCAATCAAAATATAAAAACTATAGAAGCTCAACAATAATTTAAATTGTTGTGCCAATCAATACAATAAATGAAGCAGGAGATCTCTGTGCGCCTTACCAAGCTAGCCTTGATGAAAACAGAGTGAGAAAAGTTTGACCGCATTTTATTCAAACAAGCGGGACTGATTTAAGAATGTTTTTTCCTTTTGACAATTTCAGAACATCATAAAAAAAAGAAGAAAATAGCCTAAAGTAAAAGTTTAGGCATGGTTAGTTTTTTCCCACATGCATGGTGTCTCTTCTGAGACCTGAGGTGCCCTCTGAATCTGAGAAGCATGCCCATGGTGGACTATTTGTGACGTGAGTATACAAGCAACACTAAGAGAGACAGCTGTGTTTTTGTTTTGACTAAAACTTGGCTCCAAAGCAACATCTGTGACTCTGCAATAAAACTGGATGGGCAAACATCCTTTCGTGCAGAAAGAGAAGGAGAAAGCTCAGGCAAACCTCAAGATGGTGGTACATCAACTATGTGTTCACAACATCAGAGTAAAACGATGGTACCAGCGTTTAGAATCAGTTTGGTGATGACCACATGTCCTGACATCCATGAGACCAGGAGAGATCTCAAACACACTCTGATCAGCCTAAATACCATTAGTTAATCTCTCTGGTTGGAAAGTGGACAAACACATTAGATCTGGACACACATTAAAGTTATATAAAGCGTCTTCTTCATTTTCTCATTTTTGTTCTCTGTTTCAGCATATAAAGCAATAATGATATGCATCGAGATCAATGCAACTGCCCTACTTCAGGTCTGTTTAGGAACCCCCTGACTGGAACATGATGAGAGGTTGCCACACACGACGATCTTCACATTGATATCAGTGAGTACACTGGCTCTTTCAGGGTTTACAAAGAGAACTGCATGGGTGGTATCACAGTCATCAGAACATACGCCACCCAGGCAAATCAAAAGCCACCAGTGACATTAGAGCTGCGGAGAAGGATAAGAAATAGAGATGCAGCCTTTAGATTAGTCATCAAGAGGCTGAGCTAGCATAATGAAAGATACATTTAGTGATTCTAGGGACAAAACTTGCAGGGAGCAGGGAATTCAGGTCATATCAGACAATTAAGTATTATCACATGTATATACCACTGACGCCTTCTTGCCAGACAGGCTAGAAAACAGAAGAAAATTTCCTTCGGTCCCCTCCTCAAGACACTGAGCAGAGTCAATCCATACAAAGCAGTTGGAGCTGATGAAACTTAATCTCTTTCTAGCAAACTGTTGCACCAGAACTGATTACATCTACCACCATCATCCCTGTTTCTTAAAAACCAGCTTCATTCTGCTGCAAAGGCACTGATCTCTGTCATAAGGATGTGCTTTGGATAATCAGACATGGGACATATTAAAATCAGTCCACCATCATAAGTGAATCCTCAACAGTCTGCTCATTGTGTGAATGATTCTGCAGAAGATACAGTCACACGTGCCCTGTATGCCATCTTATCCCACCGAGAGAAAAATAACTTCCACAGCAGGATTTTGTTCATCGACTACTGAGTCATTAACACAGCTGTTGCAGAGTAGATTGTAGATTAGTGGTAGATTTTTCTGCTATGACTAAAAACCTTATGGATTATGTTCCTACCATCAAAAAAAGCAAAAGTACAGACCAGTTTATATGTCATGCATCAAAGAATTGAGCAAAGGGGTCCCTCAAGGATGTGTAATCGGTCCTTTGTTCATTGTTTTTATACATGACTGTAGAAACCTTGTAGATTTTCTCTAATTTGTGTTTATTTTACTGTTATACTTTAAAAGGAAAAAACAGAACAACAAGTTGACACTTGTGTCTTGCACATCAAACACAGTTACTCACCTGAATACTGAGGCTTCGCAGCACAGCATTGACGCTGATCAGGTTTCTTATGGTGCTATCTATGTGGTTGTTTAGTTCTGCATTTGTCATTGACGTCTGTAGTAAGCTGAGGGCCTGATGTAAAAGCCACAAACCAGTCTGAACTTCCTGGGCTTTCTCCAGTGCCTTTTCAAAAGATAAACACAGGCAAAGAGTTGGAGTCTCATTTTGGAAGTGATAAGGATCAAAGGATGTAGGAAGTAATCAGCTCTTCCGTAAAAAATTAACTGGAGTCAAGTTAAGGAGTCAAAAAAATGCTTCAGGCAATGAAAATGACTTATGGAAATGTGTAAAAAGTACTATTTGGATAGTAAAAAGGAGGGTATTTTTTTACATTTTATAGTTTTCCCTAAAATCTATAATCAAGTGTTTAACCAGTGGGTTTCAATGGTTGCTTACATTTTTCTTCTCCCAGTCATCAAAGTTGACTGTAGTTTGGGGAACAGAGACAGACTCTGTTAGGCCACATCCTTCTCGACATGACCTCTAAAGAAAAATAATGACTGTATTAAGAACCATCTTATTTAACTGTATCTCAACAATTAACACAGGTCATCCCAGGACCCCGTTAACTGAAACAACCTTCTCTCTCATGCTGTCATTCAGGGTTTCAGTGTAGGCTTTGCATACATTTTACTCTCACCATAGCGACTTCTGCGTCTTGTGCTTCCTGGATGAAATGGTTCAGGACCCTCAGGTCACAGATTGGCCTTAGTGGTGATGGTAGGCCTGGACGGGTCCACTCCAACACTATGAACAGCAAGGCAATCAGTCCTGTACACAAACACACAAACCTGGTTATTCAATTAAAGATTCATTACTGCTTCTGTTGCTGAAAAATCAGTCTCACACAAAAATTAGTACAATAAATTGTGTAGGTGTCTGATTATTCCCCAGAAATGTTAAAGCTGCATTGACAGCAGGGGATTTCTAAGGCTGTTACAAGGAATGATTCAGCATGATAAAACACTTTCTCGTCGTGAAACCATGTGATATCTTGCATCAAAAGCAGAAACCTGTGAACACCATGATGACTCAGGAAGGACCCAGTTGCATTTCTGATTCCAACAGAGACCTTATTCAACCTTTTATTTAACCTTATCTCAAAAAGAATGGAAGATACTTCTAACATCCACTCATGTCCTCACACATTCTGCCAAGAGGATCTCTACACTGTCATGTGGGCAAGCAGCCTCGGTCCCTGCTGCCACATGCTGAATACACTCTTTCACAGCAGTCTGGATGTGTGACGCAAATGAATGATAAAACATTCAGATGATCATTTCAGGCAGAAGAAGCAGATTCAGGACAGATAATGTTCTCAGGCTCTTGAATAACGTACACAGAATGAACTAGACTACAGAATTCGATACATATTGAGGGTTTTCTGTCACAAGAAGCAAATTTCTATTGATCCTTTAAGGGTCAAAGGTAAACTCAGCTTAACCTCATGCTCTCTCCTTTGCAGTGCCAGTGTCACAGAAGAGGTTGTAAGTGACTCATTAGCCTGAGTCTACAGCACATCTGACTTACACAATCCTATGTTATATGCACATTTAGGGGAAAGTCGATGTAAACAGCTTAATGTTGAAGAAATCGACAGTTTGGTTGGAAGAGGTTCCTCTTGGAGGATGTTTAGGACCTGTTCTTTATTCATGGTTGTAAGCCTTCTCCCTTGGCTGAGAAACAATCAACACATGAATGTTCTCATTTGTTTTACTGTTAGTGTGACACTACTGATGGTAGCGCTCACTTCTTCTTTTCAACACAATTATATTTTTTCAGATGCTCCAAACACTTGCATGGTTCTCGTAACTCGTGTTTTTTCATGTTTCTATCATGAATGTATATATGACTCTTCTTCTGGTGCCATTTCTCCTATGTAGAAGAATTACTTTTGAATTTATATTAAGACTTTGTTTTGTTACCTGTGAGCCAGGTGTTTTTCACAACTACATTAGTAATCATACATTTGTTATAGATTTCATGAAAATTGCTGCTCCTATTTCATTAAATGGCTAGGATTGCACGCGGCTGTGGCTCAGTGGGTAGAGCAGTCGTCTTCCAAGCAGAAGGTTGGTGGATTGATCCCGGCTTCCACCACCTGTCGAAGTATCCTTGGGCAAGACACCTAACCCCATATCGCCCACTGATTTGCATATCAGGTTGTGTGAATTCAAAACTTGTAGTGTAAAAGTGTTTTGAGGGGTCTGGATGACTAGGAAAGTGCTATACAGGATGTTTACATTTAAATTCATCTTATTTACAAATCTAAGATTTTAAAAAATTCAATCAACTTAAATCCCTTCACATCTTTTCTTTTTTACTGCATCACCTCTGGGGTCTTAAGTTCGCCTCTGATCGATCCAAAATTCCTTTAGTAAATTCAGTCCTAGATGTTAAATGTTTGCACAAACCAATGAGTGGCCCCTTTGCCACATGCTGTGACAGTGTGTGACTCAGCTTTGGGATTATCTGTGACCTTTCCACCGCTGCCTACGTGAGAATGCATCAATCCAAAAAGTGGATTCACACATACACTTTGTTGTGACTTTCTCACCACAGTGGTGGAATTTGCAGCCCAGGATTGTGGCTAGGTAACAAGCTAACAGCTTCGTCTGCCAATATCAGCTGCCTAAAAGCAACGTTGCTATTTTTGATTTGGAGAAGTAGTCTACAAGTGGTAGCACGTTGGATAATGGCAAACGCCCCCCCCCCAGGTATGTGACATTTTAACTGTCCCATCAAACGCTGGCTTGTAGTTTAAAGAGCTGGAGGAATAGAAGAGATTTAACACCTCAGAGGGCAAATAAGGAGACATTAGGCGTATTTTATAGAATCTCATCTTTTGAAGGCTTTTGAATTTGAACAGGTCTTTCCTATATTAAAGTTCAGAGTCATTAAAAAAGCAGCCATCAGATGACAGTAATGTGACATAATTTCCTTCTTTTCTCTGCAGGAATCCCTTAGAACTGTTAGTTTCTGATAACCTCTTGCACTTTTCTGCTGACAGAAGTATGCAAGAACTGTGCTGAAACCTGCAGAATCAGCTTTCACATTGAGTGGCCTTATTTTCCAGTCTGCTGGGTCATGCTTGTAATGTATTTTCCCTTGTGAACACGCCTGATTAACACAATGGTCATCAATACTTCTCCCCTGGAGATTGTGATGGTTGCAGGAACTTCCAGTAGCTGAAAATAAAACATCACCTGATGAAGTGGGACTAAAACTTGCAAGTCAAGATGAGTGATGTTGTAAAATTAGTCGCTTCATGAAGATTCGTCCCCTTTTCACAAAGTCATTACATGTGTATTTTTGTAAGACAAGCTGAAATCTGGCTGTGTTCCAGGAAGAGTCATATGCAGAAAATTTGACATATGTCAGGAGGTTATAGTTGGGCGGTTTTCGGGGTCAGTATGTGAACTTTCACACACTGCCTCCTCTAGTATGTGATCCCTTTACTCCTAAAGGTAAAAGAATTCCTGTCATGTTTCCATCTATTTTGCTTCTGTGACTCCAGAGACTCTGGTGTAAATGTTTTCCTGCAAATAAACTGAATCCATTCATCAGTCCTCCAGGTTACAAAGCTTTATTGATCCGGATTCGTTGACTTTTTCTTCACTGGTCACTACTGAATTTATTTTGGGTTGACTTGTGATGGATGTACCCCACCTCTCATTCATTGACTCAGCCCACCCACCACCCCCGCCCCCGAGAAGAGAATTAAGCAAAAACCAAAAGTTAAAAGTCCTTCCCTGCATTTGTGCAACATGTTGTTTGGACTTTAAGACCTGATGTTGCAGTTTGACTCATTTGTCTGCCAGTTATTCTCTGATACAAACATTTAAACTCTTAACTGGCATCAATCAGATAAAATTCACTTTGTTCAACAGCCATCTGTCTCTGCAGCACTTTTATAAGTATATTACAATATGCAGGTGAGAATCAACAACCTTTTAACTCCTACTGAGAATAAAAATTATATTCTGTTTCATGCATGTAGAAATCCTTGACACTGCGCACATGTAGGAGGTCTGAGATCCAGAACCTCTGCACACCATGCATGTTCAGTTACAGAGGAAGAGCTTAACTGCAACATTTAACTCAAAAATCTGTAAAAGTCTGTAAAGTTTATTCTCTTCAGTTTGCTTTCATTTCACAATCCTAATTTATATAAGAAAAAATGCATTTGCAAATGTCAAAGACCAATCTTTTTGACTCAAGGTGAGAATTTACTTCTATAAAAGTACCAACAGGTTAACAGCTGATGCTGCAGCCATGTTAAACAGAATGATTTAGGAATCATTATTTGGAGACTTTTCTTTTTTCTGATTGTTTCAATAAGATAAACTGTTTACAGACACAGATGAACCACATCTAGATCTAAGGACAGAACATCTTAAGGAGCCACGTGCATTTCAGAAAGAAGTCTGTCATTTTGCATTAATTTCCACAGAACTGTCACAGTTGTGATGTTTAGGATTCACATCACAGTAAAGTCTGCAGAAACAATATCAATAAAAGTAATTAGTGACACGCGCCTTCAGATCATCAGATGCAGACAGGTAATGCGCACGTGCCGAGACATCACGCGCTTCTTACCTTTACAAGTTTTCCGCAACATTCGCAAAAAGGTGCAGCATCTTTTACAAGCATTGTGGGATAACTGAACAAAAACGGAGCGGAGGTTCGGTTCGAGGCACCGATCAAATATCCAACAAGTTCAAAATGCTCCCAGGCGCGCGGCCGCTCGCTGGTCCACACGCTGATCCGCCCGTCACGCAGCTGTGTCCACCGCAGCTTTCACCTACCAGACTTTACATCACTGCTGCGGGTTGGGAAAAACTTTTATTTACCTCCCCTGATGAGACGGTGATAACGAGCACGCGCCTCTTTACGTCCCCCTGAGAGTGATTAAACATCAACCCGTCACGCAGCTCCACAGTGTGTAAAGTAGGAAAATAGATTAAGAAGTAAAGGCAGAGTAAAAGGCATGCAGAGAACTCACGGGGTAATTCCATAGCGGGCAAAGCCCCAGACAGGGTCCGCGCCGTCCGGCCAGAGCGTCCGTCTACCGGCCATTAATTAGAAACGGAGCTCTCATGTGCACTTATCCGGTAGGTGTTTCTAAAAACTGATGCCCTTTCATTTTTTATATTAATGACTGTAAAAATAAAGTTGCATTGTTTCTATGATGACAATGCAAACTCCTCCCTTAAGGCAAACTGTTGTCTTTCATTGCTGTCCAGATAATCAGTGTTTAATAAACAACAGACCCCAAACTAAATATTATCTCAGCATCAGCCGCGTGGAGAGATGCCATTCATGGTTTCAAGGGACTTGAGCGTCATCTTCCTGGATGAGTTTGGTAGATGAGAGAGAACGATCAGAGGGAGATCTTGTCCATGATAAATCAGAGTAACGCAGAGCCTCATGGTTCCATTATTTACAGAATCTGAAGAGATCAATGAGTTTGAATGTGAGTAACCACTCTGCACGTCATGTACCTGCTCTAACCAGTTCATTGATCAGACTGATCAGTATTTTTAGGTTTAGAACATGTGACACAATCTGAAACCTCTAAATGTTGAAAACATCAGAGTTCTGGAGATTCAGATGAGGAAACAGAAACTGTTCAGGTGTGTCCTTACAGGTAAAGTAACATCAGATGATTCAGCCTACCTCTGTGATCGTAAATGTTCTTGGTTTCCAGGCTGCTGCTGTCCTATCAGGAGTTTCACTTGGATCCAGAGACGAAGATCCTGAATCGAGACCAGATTCCTGAAAATAGACCGTCGTTGACTTTGATCATTTGCTGGAGCTCGTTGTCTTCCTGAAAGGCCCAATGAGAATCAAGTTTAGAGTAAAGCACTTATGTCATTCCTTCTTTTTTCTTAAAATAGGTCTGGTAGTTCTAGGAACAAAGATCTGAGTCACATGATCATGCCAGCTCCAGACTCGTTTGAGTTTTTCATGGAACTAAATGTTGGTCTCTTTCCTGGGATGCAGATCATGAAACACACACAGACCTGTTGCAGGTTGTTGGTTCACCAGGTCCACGTGCTTTATGCTGTTGTTCATGTATACAACTGGTCTGAGTGTTCAGTAAAGGGGAGGAGAGTTCAGCTACTGTTGCATTCAAAACATTTTATTTCTCTTGGAAAAAGGTTCTTTAAACTTCAGACGGATTTGCTGCTGGACAGAGTTACAAACTCATGTATCTTCACTTTCCATGTGTTTTCAGATTTAAAGCATCTTTGATCTTTATTCATCTCAAAGTCACAGATTTTTGATTAATTCAACTTCCTATCATCACAGAAGCATGGAGGAATGATTCTGGTAAATATCTGCAGAGAAGATGCTGAATGGTGATGATGAAACAAAGAATTTCACATTAAAAGCACGTCCAATCAGAACTACTGCAGTTACATGATCTCAACTCAGTTCAGTAGATGAAAGACATTTAAAAAACAAAATCTTCTCTTCAGTCAGAAATAAACATCTGAAGAAGAACAACAGCACCGACCTGGTTTGTTCCAAACAGCCAGCACAGGTGACACCAGGACCACCTGTTAATGTAAACTAAACAGATATTGTAATTTTTAAATCTATATAAATACAAATATGATTAAAGAGGAATAGCTAAGACACATTTATATTTGAGAGCCCGCCCACCAGTGAATTATGGTATTTTTAGAACAGGTGACAAGGATACTACTGTGGTTCTTGGGGTAACCTGATGTCCAAGGGGGCCACACAGGCGAGGGTCTTTCTGGTTAATAAAGTATATCTCAAAACAAATATTAGTGTAGCAGAACAAAAGATTAAAGTCACCAGTACTGAAATAATTACGAGGTCAGTCAGTCATTTTCTTTACTTGTTCCTGTTCAGGGTTGCAGGGAGCTGATGAGCTGAGAGGCGGAGTCACACCTGGACATGTTGGGTTGAAGCAGTTCACAAAGTAAGTCAACATCTGGATATCTACTGTGTATTGGATTTACATGGAATCTACAGTATATTACACTGGTCCAACCCTTCTATGTCTCTGTCCTCTCAGAACTTGTCCTGGTTCTGCTGGAGGTTCTTCCTGTTAAAAGGGAGTCGATCCATTACTCTCACACCAATCTGTGCTGCTCAGGATGGGATGATTCAACCCAATCTGCTGCTTTCTTAGATTGAAAACCTTTTACTAACCGACCTTTAATAACTTAATGAATGTAATAACTTAATACAATAATTTGAAATGTTTCTATACAACTACCTTTAAATCTGGACTGTAGATATGAACTGAATGTGTTTCTGTAAAATGCCTAGAAATTCCTTCTGGTCTGAATTGGACCTAAATAAATAAAACTGAACTGATTTTAGTATTAATTCTACGTATATACCGGTATCTGTTCTAAGGTTTACACTCTCCATTAGCTGATGAAGCTTCTCACACTGACAGATTTGATCAAATGTTTGTATTCATTCTGAATTTAAACGTTAACAAGAAAATATTTGAGCCTTTAAAACTTCATGCAGAGAAACTGTCATGGAATTCCAAAAACAATGTTGTCGAAAATATAAGTAACAATTCTACTACCATCATTATTCAGTCACAACTAAACAAGTAATACTGACAGATTCTGCACTGCATGTGAAGTTCAGTTTAAAATAAAGAACATAACCACGATACAACAGATAAATAGATTCCATTACAGTTTATTGGAGATTTAACTCTTTATGAAATAAATAGTTTGAACTACAACATTCCCGAAACTCTTCTAACAATTCTTTCAAAATAAGAAACACTAAATGACCCGAATGAATAATTCTTTCCTCTGACCACCAGATTGAGAAGCAACAGCAGAACTCATGAAGGTTCTTGGACTAAAAACAAGGTATTTAATTTTAGGTTTCATTATTTTTGTATTATTCCCTCAACAGGATTTACAAACTAACTATAACTAAAGATGATAAAAGTTATTCTGCACATCTAACTGGACTTTAGACTTTCCAGCAGATCAGTTCAGATGTTCAGCACTAATTCATCAAACCTGAATGTTTATATATCAGATATCCTCCTCATGTTGAACCCTGACAGCCTCGTGGAGCCAGAGTAAAGGAAGTATACTGAAACTTCCTGGAAGCCTCCGCTCCGTGTGTGTGAGACGGGGGGGAGGGGGGGAGAAAGCTCTTCTATGAGGTGGAGGAAGTAAAGCCATGTTTGCTGTGACTCACACTTTTACTCACATCAATATTGGGAAACTGATAAAATGTTTGTATCAAGATATTTCATGAGTGAACCTCGATTGTGTGAACTGCACAAAAACAAATACGCAACTCGAGCGCTGGACCAAACGTAAACACACACACACACAAAAAGAGAAAACTAATAACAAATTAGACTGAACAAAAATAGAAATACAATACTTTTATTTTTGCTCTGATTTTTTATGAGATGAACTCAAAGATCTAAAACACTTTCTACATACACAAACTAACCATCTGTCTCAAATTATGTTCAATAATCTGTCTAAATCTGTAATAGAGAGCAGAAATAATCCCTCTCACCTCACAGGTGTGTCATATCAACAGGCTGATTAGACGTGGGCCTTAAACTGGCAACAATAAAAGGCCACTCAAATGTTCAGATTTGTTTTATTGGGGGTCTGCATGTGGCAAACGGTGGTCACACCAGATTCTAACTGGTTTTCTAAGTCCCGAGACCCCCCCTAACCCCCCCCATAAAACAAAACTTAACGTTTCAGATTGGTCAGTCTAATACACACTCAATAGTGTTGCGTTTTTAGTTTTGTTCAGTGTAAAATGATCGTTATTTGCGATAATATGGAAGGAGGTTTAATTAGAATAAAATATTCTCAACTTGTACCAACGTTTTAACATTTTTTAACAGCCGAGGGACAAACATACAAACGATAATCCGTGTTTGTTTTAGTTCTGTGTTGTGTGAGTCAGCCTAAACTCTGCACTGTCACTTGTGTTAAAATGAAAAGTGTTGACAGCTTTGTTGCTGCTTGTTTGCTCACAGGACTGTTTGCTTATGTCTGAGCCAACATGAGAGAGAAAGAGGGAGACAAGGTACGTGCTTTTAGCCATGCTTCATGACCAGAGCAGAGGTTCAAGGTGGGAGGTGAGGGCTGTGTGGGGGAGTGCGGGGGAAGGGGTGTCCAGTCACAGTGACTCCTGGTGACGAGAGAGACACTCATTGAAATCAGGATCATCTAAAACAAACAAAGATGTGAATCTGAGATGAATCCACGTGTTTTATGTTAATTAACACATATGTGCAGTGAGACAAGATACCGATGTATGAATGAGAGGACACGGTTATTACTGTGTTCATGGTTTCTCAGCCAGGTTTTGGGCTTGCAGCCAGCTACATCGCCTCCTCTGGCGCGACACAAGACAGGAAGCTGACATAAAAGAATGGGGTGAGCGACTACAAGCGACACAGGAGCCAGAGCAGGAGCCCAGACGGTAACCACCGAAAAGCTCGGAAGTTATTGTCTCAGCTTGCAGGCGTCCCCTTTAACAACAATCATGATTTATTGTGATGCAGCTGAGGAGTAAATATGGGCTCTCAACCATCATCCTTCTATAGTCTCCTGACCATAAACAAAACAACAACATGGCTGGAGACAGATTTACAACCAGAATCCTGCTTCTGCAGACAAAGACTGAAAAAATCAGCTTAAACTGACACAAATCAAATATATTCAAAGTATTAAAGACGGAGAGACAGAACACGTAGAAACTCAAGAGTTAATGACATCCAGACACTCAAACACAAATAATATTAAAGAGCAGAGCTGACATGAGAGTTTAGGGAATAAATCATTCATATTCGAGCTGAAAAGATGAAAATCATTTAGATCTTAGACGTAAACACAAAGTGCTGCTACTGCACAGTAGTAGTAAGTAGTAGAAATAGTAAAATAGTATTAGAAGCAGTTAAAATAACAGCCGATTCCAACAAAACATGTGAAAAGAGTCATTCATGATTACAGATCAAACTGTATCAGCAGTCAATGATATTAATTCAATAGATATCGTCAGTGTTGATGCTGAGATAAAAAAAACAAAATCAATTTAAAACAAAATACTTTCATTATACCAAAAATACTGTTATAAGATCTGCTGAAGATTCTTCACTCAATATCAGAGAACTACCAAATTCAATGCATTAACCGGTTTTCATCCTCAAAACACCCCAGAAATCTGCACATTTTTTCAGCTACTGATGCATTTAGATTAGAACCCATTTAAATTTGCATGTTTACATTTTAAACCTGATGTCTCATTTTTAACTCAAGGCGTTTTTCCTCCTTTAATATTTATAGTTTCTTCAGCAGAGTTTTTCTAAAGAATTCAACACTCTGAAGAAGCTTTTTTAAAATTATAAATGATTTTTTTATCTCAGTGAGTTGAAATGTACCATTTATAAGACTCTACTACATTTAAACATGCCTATTATTACTGTTCTGATATAAAGATGATGTTTTTTACACGTTTTTCTTAAAACATTCAGGAATCTCTCCTTCAGACTTACTAGATTCTAGATTCTAGTAGTTTTATCTCTACTGACGTATATCTGACGTTCTCCCCTGAACCTCATCTGGTCTTCTGGCTGCTGCATCGAGCTTCACACCTTTTATCTAAAGAACCTCTCATCACCTTGTTATCTCTCCCCTCTTGACATACTGGTCCTCATCTGACACCCTGTATGGAAAAGCAGCTTTTACAGTTTAACTTAACTTTCATATAGACTGTACCCATTGGTTAATTTACACAAATGACCCAATTAAACCTCTTTGTTTGATTAGAATATTTAAATATAATATTTCCTGGTATCATGAGTCCAACAGCCTGTCAAGTTAAAGAAAATCTGATAACTGTAGAGTAAAAAATGTCTATAAAATCATTTTACCCCCAGATTGAGGTGAGACACTGGAGAGATGATGATCAGATGAAGTGACGTTCGGTGGAGTTTCATCTGCAGAATGAACTGGTTTCACTTTCAGAACAAATTTCTACCATGTTGAAACAACTTACATGATCCATCTCAGCTTTAAGGACCTTTTCTATTATCGAGGGCTGTTTGTATTGAAGTCTAAAATGATTAATTATAGTATTTACTTTGAGAATGTTGATGGAGAAAACCAGAGAATCTTTGTTGTGTCTTTGTAGATCTAGAAGCATCAGACAGGGCACCGAGAGAGGAACCGTGTTCCTGTATGAGGACGTATGTTAGAGTGGTGCAGGACATGTATGGCAGCTGGAAGGTGGTAGTGAGGCATGCTGTGTGATAGAGGAGTTCAACACGGAGGTGGGACTGCATCAAGAATCAGCCTTGAGTCCCTTCATGTTGCTATGGTGACTGACAGATGACTGAGAAACACGTTATTGAATGTAGAAAAACATGCTGAGACATGATATGTGTCAGGTTTCCTCTCACAGACTGAAGATACAAACTGTCATTTACTCTGTTTACGCTGCAGGTTATTATAAGTTCCATTATAGTGAACAGTTTTCAGCTCATTATGGAGAAATTAAAAAAAAATCACCTATTCTATAGAAATAGTTTCTCTTTATCAGATAAAATTACAACCAAGTCTTTGTAATATTCAGTCATTGCTTATAGAAGGATCCATTAAACTATGTTCTTTGTTCTTTAGGCAGGTAAATCTTCATTAAAATATGCCAAATGCATTATGATAATAAACAAATGTAGAGTTTGAAACATAATACAGTTTGAATAATATTGTTAACAAACTCAGCATCATTGAACTACATAAGTGTTATCCTACCAGAGCTGAGAAATATCATCTCGTTATAATGATACACTTTGTCATTATAACAGGTTTGGCATCCATAATGAGAAACTAGAAAGAACATACGGTGCCGCTGACGCTATAT
This sequence comes from Pachypanchax playfairii, assembly GCA_006937955.1. Classification (NCBI taxonomy): domain Eukaryota; kingdom Metazoa; phylum Chordata; class Actinopteri; order Cyprinodontiformes; family Aplocheilidae; genus Pachypanchax; species Pachypanchax playfairii. Next base: position 952,452 of record SSNP01000024.1, on the reverse strand, counting down.
TGGATTGTATATAGGTTGCCATGGCAACAGGAAGCATGAAGATAGTAGGAGACTTCTTTTTATTAAAAGGTGGTACCGCAGCACTGCAGGTGGATCCAGTAACATACGGTGTCAACCATGAACAACCGTTTCAAGTCAATTACAGTGTCAGTGCATGAACGTGTGAATGAGGGTGAATGACTGTAGAATGAAGTGCTGAGTTCTATTCAAATACAGACTATTTACCACTCATGTAGACCCCCATCCCTCTATTAGTCTGGATGAGACTCAAACATCCCGCCAGCTGTTGCTGCTTTTATACATAGTTTCTCATTTTAATGAGAAACTATTTAATTTTAACGACAACGCTTCTGAATTTATTCCTCATCTCTGGCAGTATAACACTTCCATAATAAATTAATAAAAATCCACAAGGTTGATAATATAAACAGGAAGAAGAAAACTCACCTTTACCTGTACAGGTTTATTCAGTTGTTACTCAGTGGGATATTTAACATGCTGTATGTTTCCAAAAAGTTTCCAAAAAATATGAGGATCTGAAAATCTCATAGATTCATATTTTATTCCCAATAGAACATAAACAACATCACATGTTGAAACTGAGATATTTTACTATTTCATTGAACATTTTTAGCTCATTTAGAATTTGATTGAAGCAAAACATCTAAAAAAAAAGTTGGAACAGAGACAAAAAGTTTAAAAAAGTAAATGTCAGAATTCAAGTGGAGCATTTAATAACTAATGAGGTTAAAACAGATGAATCTCTACTCGACATCACTGTTTGGGCTCAAGAAGACGTCCAGAACCAGAACTCGAATACTGAGACAACGCTGCTGGTCTTCTCACTCTCCAGATGTTTACAGACAGATGTTAGAGGAGGAGATGCTCCACAGTGATAAACATCACTATGTTCCAACTCTTCTGAGTTGTGATTCTGTCATTAAACTTAAAATTAGCTTCAATAAAATGTTAGAAAGTTGTTTATGTTCTATTGGAGGTAAATGTGGATTTATCAGATTTGTAAATCACTTCATTCTGTTTTGTCTTTGTATTTTATATTGTGTCCCAACTTTTTAGGATTGGGGTTGTATATGGAGGTGAGTTTCAAAATAAAGTTCGTTTATGAGGTTTGAAATCCTTTTGCAGGTAATTCAATCAGCTCGTTATTTGTGGCCAAACTGTTTTTTTCTACAGAATAAATTAATTTTTTAGAAAAATAATGTTTTATCGTTAAACTCAGACAGTCTGATTGCTTCGTGTGCTTGTCCTGTTAAAACATTTACATACAACATCAGCTGCTCTGGAGCTTCTCTCATGTTCATTCATTATAACATGTGAACTGCATGTGGAACGAGCTGAACAACCTGATTCAGTGTTCGTCTCTTCAGTCAGAGTTAAAACATTCACACAGAGCGCCGTCTCCCTCTGCAGCACGCCGTCTGAATTACACAATCATCCTGATGTCCCTCCTGAAGCATCTTTACATTCAGCTGTTCAGTTAGAACTTTAACCTGAACGTCGTTTATTATAGTGATTATGTTTTTTTAGACTGGCAGCTTACAAACATCTGGAATAACCAGAGATGTTATCTTGATCCCTGGGATGGAATCTGGATGATGATCCGGGCAGTAAAATTTCCATCAGACATCTAGAACACTAGAACACGCTTCAGTCACAATGTGTCGACGTCTTTACATTGTTTCTAAATAAATACACTTAAATCTGAAATCATATGCTGGAATTTAATATTTGTAGATTGAACAATAGAAACACTCATTGGCCACTTTATTAGGTACACCTTGTGAGTACCGGGTCGAACCCCCTTTTGATTTTAGAAGAGATTCAACAAGGAGTCTGAATCATTCCTCAGAGACTTTGGTTCATACTGACGTGACGCATCACACAGTTGCTTCAGATTTGTTGGCTGCACGTCCAGGATGTGGATCTCCTGTTCCACCAGGTCCCAGAAGGGATTGGGACCTACTAGTGCCTTTTATGGCAAGGACAAAAGAAAAACATTTTCCTGCTTGTGAAAAAGCAGAATATCTGAAGGCATTTACAAATCTAGGTAGCAGCTTCAGTTTGGACATGTCAACTTTTGAGACACTATGTAAATATGTATGCCACCTATAAGACCAACCAGCTGCTGAAACTGTAAATGATGTATGTCTGCAGGACTATCTTGGACAGATTTATGCCAGTGCCAAAATGTGCAAATGTTAGAATGATGGACAATGAAGAAAGTGCTGCATTTGTCTACAGCTCTACTGAGAGTGATGATGATGATCAAGACACTAATGCTGTCAGAGTGAATATGGTTTTTGTAAATATGGATTGTCATATATTTGTTTCTGACTATTGTTTGACTTGTGCAGGAAAACAGTTATGTGTAAACATAAAATTACAAGTGGTAATAATAAACTGAAGTATAAAAATCTGATTGTTTATTTACATTCATTCATTACTATTCAGTAATTAATCAGACAATAACATCCAAAGCAAAATTACTAAATTTGGAGAAAGAAAACAAGTCCATTTTCACATTGTTGTTTTAATAAAATGGTGTAAGAAATAAAAAGGTGTATAATTGTGGACGTTTCTCAACCAGTTAGTGCATCAGGGAGAGTTATGAAGAAGACAGGCGCCATAAAATAGTAAATGACAAAGATTACGCCCAGTTAGGTATCTAAATATTCCTATCCTTCATTTGGTTACGGAATGAAATCTATATCGCGCTGTTTAGAGTCGGTTTTTCGCAGCTTTAAAGAAGTTTGAGGGGTAGTTTCCTCATTGCTAATGCTACTCTCTGAAACCCCGTAGGCCGCCATGTTGGACTTTGTTTACCAAATGCGGCCGCCGGTTTGGTCTAAACTGAACACGTGACAGACGTTTTAATAATTCCTCATTACACTCCAGATTAACTAGTCCTGGATTAAAACAACGATCATAAAAAACTGCGCCATTACAGACGGATAACTTTTACGTTTGAACTCACTAAAACACATTTATTTTATGACATAAACAGTGTATAGACCCCTGAGGTCGGAACGAGATTAAACAAAAACGGGGTTGACCTGACGGCCTAAAATATTCAACAGAAACAACAGAAACAGAAACAAAAATCATTTTTAATGGAAGGGCCTCTTTAAATATCGTTTCTATATATTTACAAACTTGTTTTTGTTTCTTTTTAAAAGGAAACTGTTTGGTGATAAACTTTGTAGAGATTCCGGCAAGATGGCGGATCGGGTGCCTCGTAACTGCTGAGCGCGTCCCACTTGTCCCAATCTTTTTGTAATCTCACCATCCAACTTACTTAATTTGATCCTCTAAACTTTACACGGCCTTGACAAACAACACGGATAAGAAACTGAGGCATAAAATCAAATAATTCAGCCCGCGGGAACTCAGCTACTGCTCACCACAACTACTCGGCCAAGATGGACACTTCGACTGAGGGCCTCAAAAGGACGGACCCATTTTCACCAGTGAAAAGCCAACAGTCTACCAAAATGAGAGACCTGCCTGCTGATGAAGGTACAAGGGTTGTCCTGGAAGCGATAAAACAGCTCACTGACAAAGTAGATGGTCTCGGCGCCCAAATCCAACAGAACTCAGTCATGCTAGCGAGCATGGCTAAAGCGGTCGAGTTCAATGCGGCAGAGATCAAAGACTGCAAAACTCAGCTACAAGTTACGGAGCGGGAAGTTTCGGCAATCAAAAAAGATAACGCAGAGTTATTGGAAAGAGTCCTGTAGCTCGAACGGTACAAGCGACGATGGAACCGAGATGTGGTGGCCAACCTGCTAATTAAAATATCCCCTCCATGGGCGCCTGACATCAACCACATTGTGGACTCGACTCATCGACTCGGCAGACAAGAAGAGAACAAAACCAGGCAGATCATCATCCAGTTTACACAAAGAGTGCACCGGGATATGCTGTGGAAGATGACCAAGGACTCCCCTATATGCAAAGAACTGGGAATCGGCTTCATGGAGGACCTCTGTAAGGCTGACAGGGAGGCGCGGGCGACGCTGTGGCCGAAGATACAACAAGCTCGGGCGGCTGGGAAACAAGCTTACTACAGAGGAGGGGCTGGATACATCGAAGGTCGCAGAATAATTTAATAAAGATTTGAGGTACACGTATAAAATCCGTGAAGAATCCACTGTATGCACTGTATACTTATATGCACCTGCTCCTGATAACATTTTATAGAATATATGCCATGTTGTTTGTACATTGTTGAATAATAAGAATAATAAAAAAAAAAAGTTTCGGTCGCTGTTTACTTCCTGGCGGACTAGTGACGCGGGTCACGTGATACTAGGGCGGAAATCAGAGAAAGAAGGCGGTCATTGGGGGGGGGGGAAATCCCGTTTAAAGCGAATAACTTGCTGTTCACGCCAGAACAAGCACGGATTTCACTAGAGCAAGGTAGCAGATAATTCAGGTGAGCTGTTTTTTTTAACTAATTGAGGCAGTTTGTGTTTAGTGTCGATCGCTGTTTACTTCCAGGCGGACTCGTGACGCGGGTCACGTGATACTGGGGCGGAAATCAGGGAAAGAAGGCGGTGATTGGAGGAAAAAAAATCCCATTTAAAGCGAGTAACTTGCTGTTCACGTCAGAACAAGCACGGATTTCACTAGAGCAAGGTAGCAGATAATTCAGGTGAGCTGTTTTTTTTTACTAATTGAGGCAGTTTGTGTTTAGTTTCGGTCGCTGTTTACTTCCTGGCAGACTTTACATGACATCTATCCATCCAATAAGTTCATAAGGCATAGATTTAAAATTGATTGTGATAACTGTTACATATGTAATGAACTTGAAACAACAGAACATCTATTCTTTCTCTGTCAATCTATAAAAACATTATGGGAATCTCTGCATAACCTTCTGACCTCTAAATCCATAAACATAGACACCTTCTCTGCCCAAACGGTCTTATATGGGTCTATATCGAAAAACAAAAATGATGAATATATAGTTAACAACATTGTTATAATTTTAAAATTCTATATACATAAATGCAGATATAGCAAATCTAAGCCTTTATGGTTTATATTTAAACAGGAACTTAATCTGTTGATTCTTTCCTTGAACAAGATTGAAAAACCACAAGCTAAGAATCTCTATCATCACCTATCCCAATTAATTTAGCCCTCTTTGTATAATTAAAGTTAAAATTATTAAAGTAAAATTACATTGAATTATTTTTACTTTTATTTTTATTTCTCTTATTTTTTTCTTTTCTCCCTTCTTGTTTGACCTCTTGCCCTTCCTGCTTGTAAATAAGACTTTTATTATGCAAAGAAATAGATTATCACCCAATTTCAATGGGAATACCGTAAGTATTCTATATTTCACATGTAAATTAATCTGTTTTGTCCAGGAGGCATGATTTTGATTTCACTCATAAGCTTTATGTACAATTGTACAATTTGATGTTTATTTCTGAGTTTTGTCATTTGTTCAATATTTGTCAATAAAAAAAAACAAAAAACAAACTTCCTGGCGGACTCGTGACGTGGGTCACGTGATACTGGGGCAGAAATCAGGGAAAGAAGGCGGTGATTGGAGGAAGAAAATCCCGTTTAAAGCGAGTACCTTGCTGTTCACTTGCTGAACTTGCTCAACTTGCTGAAATAAAGGCAGTTTGTGTTTAGTTTCGGTCGCTGTTTACTTCCTCACTGCCAAAAACCCTGAACGATTATAAAGCCTTGAATTTGTCCTTACAATTTTTTTGCTTTTCCTTTATATTTAATGTACCCCTCTGTATGTTTCTCTATTATTTTTACACCAAGTTTGTATTGTTTTGTTTTGTTTTTTGTTTTGTTTTTTCAACTGTTCTCTGTATGACTGAATAAGTATTAAAAAAAAAAAAAAGTTACATGCGAGTAACTTGCTGTTCACGCCAGAACAAGCACGGATTCCACTAGAGCAAGGTAGCAGATAATTCAGGTGAGCTGTTTTTTTACTAATTGAGGCAGTTTGTGTTTAGTTTTTTTTAATAAATAAACTAGATTTATTTTTTGATATTGAAATAATAGCTTGAAAGTAAAGGATATACATATAAGTGGGCAACTTATTCTATGAATTAATTTTATCTTAGTTTTAAGGGTCAATATTGCTTAGTGGGTCTTTAAAAGTTACATTTGTTATGAGAGATGGGAAAATGACCTTTCCTTCATAAAGGTTTCCCTGTGCTATAGTTTGTGTGTTTTTTTTATTTCAAGCATACAATTTTATTTACATTCACTTTAAAATCTTGTTTGAAAGGATGACACTGTAACAGTTACACATTTGCATTTAATTTAAAATACGGACAAAATCATGCATCCAAATACTTCAGTAAATGGACCTTCCAAACACCAAGAATATATTTGGAAAGTTGTTGAAAGAGTTAAAAACATTTTTCCAAGCCAGAGTCTGCAAATGTCATAGTCACTATTAATGAAATTACACAGAAAAAAACACAGCTTTTATCCCAACTTGTTCAATATTACTTGTACTGCATATTGTGAAAAAGGTTTTTTCTAAGAGTGATATAAAAACTCAATAATAAATATATGTAATTTAGGATCCATGTTTATATATATATATATATATATATATATATATATACAGTGGGGCAAAAAAGTATTTAGTCAGCCACCAATTGTGTAAGTTCTCCCACTTAAAAAGATCAAAGAGGCCTGTAATTTTCATCATAGGTATACCTCAACTATGAGAGACAAAATGAGGAAAAAAAATCCAGAAAATCACATTGTCTGATTTTTAAAGAATTTATTTGCAAATTATGGTGGAAAATAAGTATTTGGTCAATAACAAACAAGTAAGATTTCTGGCTTTCACAGACCTGTAACTTCTTTAAGAGGCTCCTCGGTCCTCCACTCGTTACCTGTATTAATGGCACCTGTGTGAACTCGTTATCAGTATAAAAGACACCTGTCCACAACCTCAAACAGTCACGCTCCAAACTCCACTATGGCCAAGACCAAAGAGCTGTCAAAGGACACCAGAAACAAAATTGTAGACCTTCACCAGGCTGGGAAGATTGAATCTGCAATAGGTAAGCAGCTTGGTGTGAAGAAATCAACTGTGGGAGCAATTATTAGAAAATGGAAGACATACAAGACCACTGATAATCTCCCTCGATCTGGGGCTCCACGCAAGATCTCACCCCGTGGGGTCAAAATGATCACAAGAACGGTGAGCAAAAATCCCAGAACCACACGGAGGGACCTAGTGAATGACCTGCAGAGAGCTGGGACCAAAGTAACAAAGGCTACCATCAGTAACACACTACGCCGCCAGGGACTCAAATCCTGCAGTGCCAGACATGTCCCCCTGCTGAAGCCAGGACACGTCCAGGCCCGTCTGCGGTTTGCTAGAGAGCATTTGGATGATCCAGAAGAGGATTGGGAGAACATCATATGGTCAGATGAAACCAAAATAGAACTTTTTGGTAGAAACTCAACTTGTCGTGTTTGGAGGGGAAAGAATGCTGAGTTGGATCCAAAGAACACCATACCTACTGTAAAGCATGGGGGTGGAAACATCATGCTTTGGGGCTGTTTTTCTGCAAGGGGACCAGGACGACTGATCCGTGTAAAGGAAAGAATGAATGGGGCCATGTATCGTAAGATTTTGAGTGAAAACCTCCTTCCATCAGCAAGGGCATTGAAAATGAGACGTGGCTGGGTCTTTCAGCATGACAATGATCCCAAACACACCGCCCGGGCAACGAAGGAGTGGCTTCGTAAGAAGCATTTCAAGGTCCTGGAGTGGCCTAGCCAGTCTCCAGATCTCAACCCCATAGAAAATCTCTGGAGGGAGTTGAAAGTCCGTGTTGCCCAGCGTCAGCCCCAAAACATCACTGCTCTAGAGGAGATCTGCATGGAGGAATGGGCCAAAATACCAGCAACAGTGTGTGAAAACCTTGTGAAGACTTACAGAAAACGTTTGACCTCTGTCATTGCCAACAAAGGCTATATAACAAAGTATTGAGATTAACTTTTGTTATTGACCAAATACTTATTTTCCACCATAATTTGCAAATAAATTCTTTAAAAATCAGACAATGTGATTTTCTGGATTTTTTTTCCTCATTTTGTCTCTCATAGTTGAGGTATACCTATGATGAAAATTACAGGCCTCTCTGATCTTTTTAAGTGGGAGAACTTACACAATTGGTGGCTGACTAAATACTTTTTTGCCCCACTGTATATATATATATATATATATATATTTTTTTTTTTTTATCACAAAATACTCTGTATATCCACAGAGTCGGACATGGAGAGCCTGTTGGAGGAGCTGGGGTTGAAGAAGTTCTACCGAGAAAAACTCTCACTTGGCAAGATACTTGAGATAAATCAGAAGACCATCACCGATCAGCATGACAAGAGCAAATCTGATCTTCCATGGTACTTTCTAAAGAAACTGATGATGTTTAATGTGATAGCAAGAAGAGTGAAGTGTACATCTGAAGCAGAGACTATAGTGTTTGATCTTGATGATTTCCCTGACAGTCCAAACACAGATGAGATGGTAAACCCTCTTGATATAATCACTGCTGTCTTTCTGTGTTCTGATGGTTTTGTTCAGCAGGAACTGGCACTAAAAATGTCCATATGTCAGTTCTCTGTACCTCTGCTGCTTCCTAACTGTGATACACAAGAGTGCACATTCATGCTATGGGCCATGAGAGATATTGTTAAAAAGTACAGACCTCCAGCTCTTTCAGAATCCAAGGGCTTCATAGAAGAAAGAATAGTTCACTCTGAAATTCCAATGGTCTCTTTTGTGAGACTGGGTGAGTGCTCTTTGTCCAAATCAAAGATCCTCAACGAACTTCTGAGTAACTCTCAGCAGCACCAAGACATCTTTTTTCACCACAACATGGAGTGTGGAGACGCTCCAAGAAGAATATCCAATGGACTGACTGAAATTACCTGGTACCTTCCATGTGGAAACAAAAACATGGACATTTTCAGTGAACCAGTTGCTATAGCGAACCTTCGAGGTGACATCACTTCATCTGAAACACAATACTCCTTTTTGTGTCAGACATCTGCAGCAGTTTTTGTTTTCATTGACCAGCTGGACCCTGAATGCAAACAGCTGATTAACAAAAACCACAAAGCAAAAATCTACCTGGTGGGAAACAGTCAGAGCAGGAACTTCAGTTTAGATGCTCTAAAAGTTACAGCAAACAAGCTGCAACTGAAAAAAAAAACATTATTATGAAAACAAAACAATTAAATGATGCAGATTTTGCAAACAAGTTAAGAAAAATAGTCTGTGATATAGTTAAAAACACAAACATAAAGATGTCGATAGAGAAGATGGTTGATGTTGCTCATGAACTTGGAATCTCAGTTGATGAAGACTCTGCAGAGTGTCAGGATGGAAAACAAAAAGCAGACGCCATCACTGCAGAAATTAAAGACACACGTAAATACAAAGAAGATCAGCTTCCTTTACAAGGACAGATATGGAAGGAACTGACTTGTTTAGAGAAGGAAGAATGTCGTCTTAGAAAAGTTGGTTCTAAAAACATTGAAAAATACAAAAGTCACCTTCAGGAGCAGAAAGAAGAACTGCGTAAAAAGCAGAACTCTTATGAGATGTCAACAGCAATGATGTGTTTCATCAGTGGAATATTCAGCTCAGAAATAGAGAGATGGTATTTCCTGAAATGGTTGAGAATGAATCTTGATAACTTGTCTTGTATAAAACTGTCTGGACTCCGAGAACTTTACAAGGAAAAGTGTAAAGACTCTGGGAACGAAGAGGAAATTAAGGAAATTGACAGACAACTTTCCAACAGCTCGCTGGGAATCGAACACTTCTTCCGGGAAATGGGTCAAATCTACGAAGCTTCTCTTTTCCTTCCAGAAACACAACCATCACGTCAACAGTTGAAGGATCTACCCAAGTTCTGTGCTCAGTTGTTACTGGATGGATTTCCTCTTGAGCTTGTAGATGGAGATGCATCCAACATTCCTCTCAGATGGGTGAAGGATGTTCTCTCTCACCTCAATGACTTGGTGTCTCCAAAGAACAAGATCCTGGTGGTCACAGTTCTTGGAGTTCAGGGCACAGGAAAGTCCACTCTCCTTAACACCATGTTTGGAGTTCAGTTTGCAGTCAGCAGTGGTCGATGCACTCGAGGTGCCTTCATGCTGCTCATCAAAGTCAATGAAGACCTCAAAAAAGATCTCAACTGTGACTTCATGATGATCATCGACACTGAAGGTTTAAAGTCACCAGAACTCGCACAGCTGGAGAACAGCTACGAACATGACAATGAACTTGCAACACTTGTTGTGGGTCTGAGTGACATCACCATTATCAATATTGCAATGGAGAATTCAACAGAAATGAAAGACATCCTGCAGATAGTGGTGCACGCTTTCCTCAGGATGAAGGAGGTCGGCAAAAAACCCAAATGTCAGTTTGTCCACCAGAACGTTTCAGATGTTTCTGCTCATGAGAAGAACCTACGAGACAGGAAGCTCCTCCTACAACAGCTGGATGAGATGACCCAGGCAGCAGCTAGAATGGAAAGAAAGGAGGAAAACAAGATCTTCACTGATGTGATGGAGTACCGTCCAGACACGGGGAACTGGTACATTCCTGGACTCTGGAATGGAAACCCACCAATGGCACTAGTCAATGCAGGATACAGTGAATCTGTCTATGAGCTCAAGAAAAACATCATCCAACTGCTGGGAAAGTGCGAGTCGACTTCTAATAACATCTTAGAGTTCAGTGAGTGGATGAGCAGCCTGTGGAATGCAGTAAAACATGAAAACTTCATCTTCAGCTTCAGAAACAGTTTGGTAGCTGATGCTTACATGAAGCTCTGCACAGAGTACAACAACTGGGAGTGGGAGTTCAAAAAGGAAATGTACACCTGGGTTACCAACGCAGAGACAAGAATTTCTAACTTTGGTACAGATGCTGATCTGAGAGATTTTACCACTCAGTTGAAAACTGAAGCCGTCACAGAGCTGAACAAGTGGGAGATACATCTGCTTGATAATCTAGAACAATACTACAAGCAAACAGAAGGTCATGTTCATCTGGTTGAAGGACACAGAGAAGAATTCTCCAACAGCATAAAGAGTCTTCGACGGGAAACTGAAAGTTCTGTGTTTAACCAGCTGACAGCAGCAGCTGATATCAAACAGGGAATGAAAGAACTTGAGAAAATCAGAGAGAATCAGTCAAAACAAGTTGAAACAGCAGTTTTTACATTAATTGATGAATGTAGAAAGAAAAATATTCAGAAGACAGATTCAGAACTGGATGATGAATTTGATAAAATGTGGAATAAAATCCTGAAGTCCTTGACTTTCACTAAACAGAAACCTAAAGATATCTTCACTGATATCGACCATCATCTGAGAGCAAATCTGTCCCACAAGGGGAGTCATGCAGGTGAACTGCTGAGTGAAATAAAGCTCAGGGATTGTGGGCTGAAACCTTTCAAATACACTCCTAAAAGTAAAGTAAGAGAAGTCTGGAACGCAGTAAAAGGATTTTTAAACTTTAAAGATGTTGTAAAGGCAAGACAACAAACAGCTGATCACATTATAGACACCTGCAATGATTTTATAAAAAAGATTAAAAATAGAAAAACAAATTACCATGACACTCATATCCAGGAGATTCTTAGTATCATTGATGAAAAGCTGAACAATGCTGATGTTGGAACAGACATTGAGTTAGAAATTTCTCTAAAACTTCACATCTATGGATCTGCAGCCAGAGAGTTTCAGAAAATGCACGAAGATTTCATCCAAACTAATGATCCTTACAGCTGTCTGCTGAAAAACAAGGAGAAGTTCTGTGCAGATTTTAAAGATGTGTTTCATAAACGAGACCAGTGTCAGAAGAAGGCTAAAGAATTCACCAACCAATGTCTGAAACCTGCAGTTGAAGACTTTGTCCGTCGTTCTCTGGGTCCAAACATTGTTGATGAAATGATGAAAACAGAAGAGTTCAGCACAAGAATGTCCTTCCAGTATTCAATTTTACTGGATCTGCTTTCAAAGAAAGACTTCAAAAGTTTTGTGGAATACAGTGGTACATATGAAAGTTTTGTAAAAGTTTGGATATTTGACAGAATGAAGCAGCACTTCTCTAAAGATTCTACAATCTCTGAGTTTGAGATCAGACACCTTCAGTCGAGCATCAGCAGCATAAATGATGCCGTCAAAAAGGCCAAAACAGCAAAAACTGACAGTCTGAAGACGTTTGTTGAAGATCTCTGTAAAGAACTTGGTGATAAACTGGTTATTTCCCAGGATGCACTTGGTTCCTTCATGATGCTGAACACTGCTGATCAGGAACAGTTTGCTCACTGGCTCACAGAGTCTCTGAAGGACATGGAAGAAGATCTGAAAAAGAAATTTAAAACAACAACCTTTGAAACAAAACTCAAACGTCTCCAGATGAATCCTCAGGATGATCTTTTCATCAGAGTGATCGGTTGTGGAAAACAGTGTCCGTTCTGCAAAGTGCCCTGTGATGCAGGAGGAGGAGCTCACACCAAACACTTTGCTTCACTACATCGACCAAGAGGTCTGAATGGAACCAGCTGGGAAAAGACAGAAAAACTCGTCACTGAAATTTGTTCTTCCCTTGTGGCCAGTGGTTGTAAGTTTAGAAACAGAGAAACGAAGGATAAATGCCATCCTTATAAAAAATACAGGGAAATTTACCCAGACTGGAATATTCCACCAGATGTGAGTCATGAAGCATCAGATTACTGGAAATATGTGATGACAAAGTACAACAAGGAGTTTGCTGAAGTGTTTGAAAAAGAACCTGCTGATATTCCTGCTGGTTGGAACAAGATCACAGAAAAAGAGGCAGAAGAAAGTCTCAAACTGTCCTTCAAGATGAAGTGAGATGATTACTTCCTGTTACATATCTCTAGTCTGCAGCAGGTTGGATCTGCCTTATCTATGTTTTATAACAGGATTAAATGTGTAAAAATATTGAATGTCTCATTTTCAATCATGTAAAGCAAGAGTAATATGAGTACTAAGAATACTAATAAATGTTTGAATTTAACTCATTTAAACAATTTTTTTGTTTCTTTATATTTTGTTTAATAACTGAATGACAAAGGAAATTGTGTTTCTGATATAACTGATGAAAATATAGTTTTTTTTTTTTTAAGGTCTGGTTACCTCCGCCAAGGAGGTCATGCTTTCATCAGGGTTTGTTTATCTGTCTGTTAGCAGGATAACTCAAAAACTAATTGATGGATTTTGATGAAATTTTCAAGAAAGGTCAGAAATGACCCAAAGAAGAATCAGTTAGATTTTGGGGGTGATCCGAATTACCATCTAGATTTGGTGGAGGTCTGCGCTCTGAGTGCTTTTCTCGTTTTGCCTGTGATTTTGTCTTCAGTGTAATGAAAAATTATTTTGCTTTTGTAGAACATCAGTGACAAAAATACCATGATAAAAATGTGAAAATGACTCTTTTCTTTCATTAAGCAACTCTGTTAGAAATCAGGCTCTGTCTTGTCATCATGTCACATGATGTAATTTCATGAAATGATTAATAAAGAGAAACAAGCTGCAATCTGACTATGAATGTCTTTAATGTTCCCAGATCAGAATCACAGCATACAGTGTAGAAGAACTTCTAAAGTAACAGAAACATCATCATCTCATTCATTTATAGGATTTTACTTTCCTTTTTAGAATCAGTCAATTTGTTATTTAACAGATTTATTCATCTCAAGTTCGGAGTTTCTGAATCCAACAGAGAAAATAAAAACAAGACAACAGGTGCAGATTTACAGTGAATCTAAAGGGTCACGTGACTCAGCAGATCATAGTCTTTTTATCTGATTCTGAATCAGTTTGTTCTTTATAAAGTTATTTTAAAGAACTTTTTCCTGTTTGTCTCTGATTTCTGCTTTTAAAACAGTTTCTGTTTCATCACGAGCAGAAAAACCTTCATGAAAACAAAGTGACTGGAAACAAAAAGTTGATGTGACTCATGATGCTGCGAGAACATGACACAGCAAAAACATCGTGGATTGAATTCTGCTACATGAACAAGATAAATTCTTGTTAATTATATTTATAAACATTAAATTGATGATAACTAGTTGATTTATAATAAATGTTCCACAGATTTAAATGATTTTCTCACATTTCAACATGTAACTCTGTTTGGAAGCTAACGATGCTAACATCAGTATCTCTGGTCCTCTGAGGACTTCAGGGGAGTTTTACTACAGAAACTTTCCTGATCAGGAAACATGAAGCTTCACTATATTCATATGATGATGAGAACAACTTAAAGTATGTTAAAAAATGTGAATTTGTTCATTTGAAGTTTTAATTAGGAGTTTTTCTTTCTACAAGCTGCACCTGTCGTCTTTTAGTCACATAATAATCATTCATTCACTCAAAAACTCAAACAGACAAAGAAAAAAACAAGAAACTTAATATTTACAAATATTTCATCTGTTTGATTCTTACACATAAAAATGTACAGTTTGATTCTCATCTAGATGTTGTTTGTCCATCAAACCAGCCACTTCTGGTTTTTCTTCTCTTTTCCTTCTTCCTGCATTAAATCTGCCACAATGGCGCCCTCTAGTGTTAGTTTATAAAACAGACCAGCAGATGGAGCAGACAGGAGCTAAATGTCATGTTGTGGTTTACTTTACAACCCCATACTGCTCATCTTTCACCAGGACCCAGTACAAAAAGGTTCTGATGGACCTCCAGGTTCCATGTGGACAGATTAGCAGATATTCTGTCTAACATTGTGGAGAGACAGACAGCCATGTTTCTGAATGTTCTTAGATTCTTCTGATCAGTTTTTATAACTCTTTGATTTAAGGCTGTGAGTCTTTTTCCATCTCTTTTCAAAGTCTTTTTATACCTGCAGAATGTCCTTCCTGAGCTGCCGTCCCTCTGCAGCTTGTGTCCACCTCCACAGCACCACGTCACTTGTCATGTGATTTACATTGTGCACATCTCTCTTTCAGTGAGCTTTTATAATCTCTACCAGGAGCAGCTGGTACATCCTTCTCCTTCCAGTCCTCTCCAGACCCTTTAGACAGTAATACAATAGAAAACAAACAGACTAAAGCTCGAGGACAAGCAAAGACAGAGACAGGGACCAAACTCTCCTGCATGTGTTCCTGTGTTCTCCAACAGTTCTGTTAATATTTATCAGAGTATCAGTCATGATCCATGTTTGACATCTTCATCTGAGAAGCAGTGGAGGTTCTACTGAGCTGTAGAACATAATCAGAAACATCTGTGTTGTCTTTAACCCACTGAAGAGATCTAAACTTCATGTTACAGCTCAGTTTGCAAACAGCTGGAGAGAAAATCTTTAAATGTGAAAATAACAGCAGGTCTGAACTGAAGACAGAAAATATGTAGAAAAGAACTGATTCAATAAAATTCAGTGTTCAGATTTTCCTTTGTTAAAATCGATGATGCAGTAGAAATGAATTTATACTGGATCCAAAGTAAACAATATTAAATTTACCTCTAGTTGATCATTATGTAACTCGGGTCCATTTAGACAAATAGAACGGGATTCTATTAGTATTTATACAATTTAACACTTTCATCTTTTAGGTACAAATAAAAAAATAAATGCAGGATGATAATTATTGTATATTTTAGTTTGTAGAGGATTGTTAACTTTGTTCTTTATTTGTACTTAAATAAAACCATAAAATTGTACATTTTATTTTTTGTACCTTAAAATCTGATTATGTTAATTTCTGCCGTTTCACCTGTTTGTTAATATACCTGTAAATAATAACATAAACACTGAAATAAAACACATGATTAAAAGTGTTTTCTAATTTCTCATTGGGGATTAATAAAGTATTTTTTAAATTGAAATGAATTAAAACTGTAAAAGCTGTAACAATGATTCATTTCTTATGAATTCATGAAGTAAAAAGGTTATAAAGTTCTGGGTTTTCTAAAAGTTTCTTACAGTCTGACATAAAATCTGAAATGTGTCAAAGTGGGCCGATGTGATTTTATAAGATTTGGGAAACGTGCATTAAAAGATTTCGTGTCCTTTCTGCTGCTGTCAACATTAAAAATAATTCATGCATAGATCCCCACTGAGAACCCATTTTATATACGTTCTCTTTGTACACATTTATATAGAACTATATATAGTTTCATTTCTCTATATCTATATTTCCAGCAAAATAAATCTTTCCACAATAAAACATTTAAACAAATATCTGAAAAAAATAAACAAGATGAATTAAAGAAAACCACAATCGACAACCAGTTTGGCACTTTATCATGAGAACATACAACCTGTTAGCAGGTTTTTCACTCTTCATGAGAAAATAAACACTAGAACAAACTTGGCACCAAGAATGCTGGTAGAATGAAATGACAGATGTTTGACAGCCATGTTTCCTGTATGCTCTCTGACACCTGAAAGCATCACGAGCACGAGAACCTTGTGAAGAGAATCACAAGCTGAATTTAAGGAACAATGTTGTAATTAAGACACAGATGTAGAAAATAAAAATAAATTCACAGAACACACTTGGAGACAGAAAGAAGCTGAGATCAAATTAAAAACAAACCTCACGGGGCAAAAAACATTCGTCCCTTTAACGATTCCTTTAGACTGGAAAGTATGAACCTTCTTTAAAAACAGTGTGTGTTTTCTGCTCCTGTGCAGTTTATCTGCTGTATGTTCTGTAACACCACCAGTGGAGGGGCCTCATACGTTTCCTTTTAGAGAAAGAAGAGTATAAAGTAACAGAGTAAAGGCCCACATCCAGAGCCCCCCCCCCCCCCCCCCCTA
>SSNP01000024.1:898837-927675 GCA_006937955.1 Pachypanchax playfairii | reverse complement strand
AAAAAAAAAAAAAAAAAAAAAAGAAATAAAACATTTGAGTTGATCAGATTTCACTCTGAGATCTACAGATTATAAACTGAAATCCTTTTACAAGAAAATCATATATATTATTTTATATTATATTCTATATTTATATACTGAACATCTAAACACCTTCACACGCAACACAAATACTGTTTATATGCTTTCAGCTGGTTGCTGAACTGTTCTGCACATCAGATCTCTGTAACAATCACTTCATCTTATTGAACAACATTTATTCTAATAAATATCACAGAGTTACATAAATGTGTCTCACAGGCAGTAACGAACTAACAATCTGAACGAGACGACTAATTAGACCTTTAGTAAGGAGACGTGTCATACAGTGAAGTTGTTTACAGTCTACTAGCATGTTGATCTGAGTATTTATCTGTTTATTTATGGATGTGTGGTTTGGAAAAATGAACAAAGATAAATAAAATACTTATTGTGCTTCAATAAAACTTAAAACATATTGAACACAGAAGCTGTCGGTTGTTTTAGAAACTCATCAATACAGAATAAATAATGATCAACTCTGAGTAACTTAAATAATAATAAACATCAGCTTCTCATGTGGAAAAGGCGCCACCGTGTGGTGAGACGGACAAACAGCGTGTACGTTATAGAAACATGAGACTCTACTGCAGATGTACAAAGGTTTGGAATGTTGGAACGTCTTTTGACTGTTTATATAAAATATGATAAACCTTTTTTTTTTGGAATTATAATATTTGAGCGCAAAAACATGCTGGAAACAAATTATTTATACAGCAACGATCCTATTTTTTAAAAAACAAGAGACAGAAGATCCTCCTACGTTTATAAACTGGAATTTAACTGTAACATTTTCATCTTTAAACCAGGAAGCTTCACAGTTTCTATACACGTGTCTTTTTTCTGTTCTGTGAGTCGTTATTATCTTTTTATCAGCCAAATAAAAAACCTGAGTAACCTGTAAACACTAACATTTTGGTTATTTTATGTCCTGTTGTACACAAACACATTTATTTATAATTTACATCAGTTCATAGTTTGTTTGTTTGTTTATAAAACTAAACATCAACATGTTTGTTTCTTTTTAATTCACATCCTTAAAATCATGAATAATTAGATAATAATCAGAAAATGTTATATTCATAAATCAAATGATTATCAGATAAAAATACAGAATGATTTTAAAACTATATGATATATTTTACAGTATGTGAAACTGGAGGCTGTGGAGCAGCTTTATTACAATCAGGAGGTTCACAGTATGTATTTATATATGACATAATTATTATTTTCATTATTTTATTATAACTACCAGTAGTATTAGTATTATAGTGTAGCACTTTCTACCTGTAATACCGGACTTCTCCACCAGATGGCAGCAGATTTTTATGGAATTTGATATAACCGGACTTTGAGGAAAGTACTGATCCTGGTAAAGTGGTACAAATATTAGAAACTTAGAAAAATACAAACTAAATATGAAAATCTGGCTTTAGATGATCAATTATTCTTCAAACAAAAGGAACTGAATCACATAATAACAAACACCTCCTCTTCATACTGACTTTATTGCTGCTCTTTAAACTCCACCAACATGAAAATAAGCTGCACGTTTGGGTAAATTAATTAGACCAAGTAGAAACGAGGGATGAATAAAGCTGCATGATGCCCTACTGTAATCGTCATGATAAATTAAACAGAACCGTTATGTTAATTAGGTCATTAATTAAGCTAATTAATCTAAAACCTAGTGATACTTGTGTGTCAGCGTGGTGTTGCTTCAGTCTAACTATAAAGTCCAGGTATTAGAGGGTGGTTAACACAAAAATCTGTTTCTAACTGTTCATGTGTAACTTAATGATGCAGCTAATGTTTTCTTCTTCAGTTTATTAATAGGTTTAGTAAAATGTGTGGTGTGCTGGTGGAACAGCATCAGACAGAAGAAGCAGACAGCCAAAACGCTGGTGTTATTTAGTCACAGCCAAAGCTGTTGTCTCTGCTGCACCTTCACGCTGCGTCCATCTGACAACCAATCAGCACATAATCTGATAAAACATCGGGGGGAAAATAGAGGCTCCGGTTCAGGCAACAAAAAACATTCTGTATGAATATTATCTCAAATGGATTTGGTGTGGAATGGTGGCTAGCAGGGCGAGGCAGCAGAGAGAGAGGGGGGGAGGGGGAGAGAGAAGAAGACAGTGGGTGTTCTGTGACTCCCGGACAGATGAGCTGTGTTTCATCTACCTCCAACACATCAGGGGTTTGGCTCCAACACATGCACACAAATAGGGACTCTGATCAAAGACTGACACTATAGAAATACCTCCTTTTCTCTCCACCTCCATCATGTGAGTTCACATGACGAAGCACAAGGTTACGCACATACAAAACAAACACAAAACCAGGATTTAATCCCATTTTTCAGTCTTTTATTCCACTTTTGTGTATTTAACCTCCAGTCACCATAAAGCAGCAGTGAGACTTTTATGTCCCCAGTAAAAAGCCGGGAGACGCTGCTTTTAGACTCCATATGTCTCCATACGTGTGTCTCTGCATTATAATTTGTGTGTTTATGCAGAAATCTTCGAGGATCCTTCATGTGACAATAACTGGAGAGTGTTGAATGACGAGCAGCGCTCCCAGTGTGCTTCAGACTATGTGAACACATTGTTAGAGGTTGAACTAGGTTCCAGATGTGTCCAGGTGTGTAATCTTGGCAGGATAATGATGATTGTCTATCAGAGCATCAGGAGAAATAAACAGATGTTTGTTTGTTTAAATACAGTAAGACACATTTTAAGACATCCAACAGCTGCTACTGCTAATGTCACATGACCCAATCATCCTGCCTTCATGTAACATGTTTATTTAGATTAGAAGCTTGTGTTGAACGGTGTAATAAGATGACTCCTTTATTTCTCTACACAAATACTGTAGAACAGCAAACAGGGTGATTCGTTTCACTCTTTACTCTCTTTCTCTTTGTCCTCCTTCTCTCTGTAAAGTTGTTATTAATATTTCCCGGCTGTGACAACCGAATTATCTGTGAAATTATTGAAATTTACTGCCCTCGTGATGGGAAGGACCGTCTCTCTCTCTGTGTTGTAGAATGTGTTTAAGTAACAGTCTGCTGGTCGTGCTGGTAGTTTCATCATGTTTGATACTATATTTACTGACATCTATGTGCAGAAGAATGTTACTCAGATCGATCAACAAAAGGAAAAAAGAACAAAGAGTCTGATTCAATCTAAAAACTCATGACATATAAATCTAAACAAACATCTTTCAAGCTGAATGCATCGTAACAAGTCTGGGTCAGATAAGCCCCGCCTTTCAACCAACAGACAACCTGCCCGAGCAAAACAAATGATAGAACAGGTGTGATATGTGCTAAAATATCACAACAAGATCCCTTTTTATTTTTAAGTTTTGTATTAAATGTATTTGCGAAGCTTTATGATGTCACAGTGACTTTTTTCACTCTGATTCAGCAGTTTAGTCCAACTGGACGTGTATAAAATGACGTCATGTGATTTCCAGCAGAATGATAGTTTGTGAGGTTAAAGTGACATTTAGAAACATCAAACTGTTAGTAAGTTAGTAACTTTCTTATTTAGATTCTTTTGTATCATTTTATTTTATTTACATTTAATCCTTTGTTTTATATGTTGATCTATCACATTAAATTTTAATCATTCTTTCAAATTAACATTTGCAAAAAAAAAAAACCCAACAACATCTAAACATGAGAAAATGGTGATTTTGTTGCTGTAATTAAAATATAAATTTGCATTTAAGGAGTTACTTTAAATACATTAAACTCATTTTACCAGCAGTTAAATGTTGTCACTATCTGTAAGTTTTACTGTAACTTTTTCCATAGCCAGGGGCGTGTCTAGAATATTTTTGTTGGGGGGGTCAGGTAGGGGCACAGATTTCTAAAAGTGTGGCACATATAAATGGGCCCATAATCTTAAAAAAATCTAGTTTTTACAGAAATATAGACCATTTATCATCATTTAAGTGGCTAAAATAAACCAAAATGAAATAAAAATCAGTCAAAGCAAAATGTCAATGAAACATTTTAATTAAACCTTTTCTTTGGTTAACGTAAAAGTATTAATTGAATTTGATTGTCTCGATTTTGGGGGGGGGGGGGGGCGGCCAGTCTAATTGGAAGATTGGCCCTTGGACACGCCCCTGAATCCATCATGGCAGAATGTGGTAAAATTAATGAAAAACTTTCATAGTAAATCTTTTTTTTTTTGTGAAAAAGAAGCTGCTAAAGAAGTGTTAGCTTGCGCACTAGCTCTGCTAAAGCTAATCTGTATCGCTATCACCAAATTTATGAGGGTAGAAACTAGAACTAACTGATCACAGTTTGTATTTGATCAGTTTTTACTGTATTTATTCTATTTTTACAGACACTTTATTCAGTCGTACGTCTGATTCTTTTCCGTCTCGAGTCTCTCGTGATTCCGTCTCTGTGTTTGTGAGTGGAGCCGCTGGCCTCTGAAGTCCTGACGCTGGTGAAAGAGAAAGCAGGCCAGCTCCCTGCAGAGTGACACCATATGCACACCCCCCGTCTCTCACAGTCTCAATCTGTCCATGAATCTTTATGTGCATTCAGCGTTAGGAGGCGTGATTGCTCCTTTTTCTGACACGACCGAGTCCAAGTGTGTCAGAACAACACACACTCACCCATTCACTCCCCCGAAGAGGGAGGAGATGACAGCGAACAAGAAGGATGAGATCAGACGGAGACAGAACGAGTCACAAAGGGACAAATAGTGAGTGAAGAAGTGAGATTATAGATTGTAAGTTGTATGTTTTTGTGTTTCCCTTGAGAAGAAGAAGAAGGATCACTATCTATTTCACTCTTCTTCTTTAACAGGAGTTGTTACAAAGTGGCAGTGAGTGTCAATCGATCAGGTTTTGTTACCCTGTGAACACTTTCACAGCCCAAAGGAGGAATAGTTCACTGTCCTGATCACACATTTCAATCACGAGTCGGCGCGTGTGTGTGTGTGTTCTTCACCTTCTTTATTTGAAATCTAACATGTCCTCCTCTTTCCATCTACTCTTGTTTATCTGTCATTGGGCTCCTTTGGGTCTCGCTGGCCCCGGGGGCTTCTGGGAGTCAGAAGGTAATGATGGGTGAAATGGGGGTGCCATGGGCCACATCGGACATGATGTATGATGTCATGTCATGTCTGTTTGTGTAGCTCATGTACAAAGCTAAAGTTTCCCATGTCCTCCTGAGATACTCTGATAGCTTCAGACTCATTTATAGATTTATTTGTATGAAAAAACTGATTTTATATTGATGTAAAATAAAAGTTATCAGAATCGATTCATTGATTAGAATCTATTGACTCTAAGTAAATGAACTTTGATTAAACTTTATTAACTTAGTTTTGCACTTTCTGAAAGTGAAAGTGTTCGTTAGTATTCATCAGCTCCCGCAGTTGAAACCACACCTAGCATGCTGCTGGCTAAAAGCTGTTAGCATAAGACGTAGCAAACAGGAAGACACGACGTCTGATGTTGCCATGCGCAGCAGGGCAGGAAACAGTATACCTTGCTCTCATAGGCTAGTTTGTTAGCCAATCAGAGTCCAGCAAATTCGGACAATGAATATGAACGAGCTGCTGCTCGAGGCCTGACGGAAGGAGCCGAATTTTAATGCAGACAGATTAAAAGGTCTGTTAATCAGTGTTTCCTAATATTTTTTAGATATAAAATGTTTCATATTACTAGTTAATACTTAAGAAATAACCACAAAGTCCTGAAATTTGTGTGAAATATTTAACATTAAAACTAAAGCTTCCAAAACAACATCCATCTATTTTCTATGTACTTCCTGTTCAGGGTTACAGTGAGTTAGTTTCTATCTCCAGCTGTCATTGGGTGAGAGGCGGGGTCCCACCTGGACAGGTCACCTGTCCATCACAGGGACACATACAGAGACAAAGTACTAGGGATGCAACAATACCACTTTTGCCAATACCAAGTACCAATCCTGATACTTCTACCACTAACGATGAACTAGATAAAACATAAATACAAATGACCACAAAACAAAAGATTTAAGTGAAAAATAAACATCGTCTGTGAAATTATTGCAGAGTTTCTACATTTGAAGTATCGGTTCGTGGTATTAGTTAACTAACTGACACAGATGTGAGTACATTAAAATGTATTGGCCCCGATACCGATACAAGTATCAGTATTAGTGCAGCCCTGCAAAATACTACACACTCCAAACTCAGTCACCAGTTGTAACATGCATATTCTTGTTACATGGGATGAAACTGGAGTCCAGAAAACCAGAACCTCGTTGTTGCCTGGCAACAGTGACGTCATCACCTTTCAGTAAACTTCCCTGAACACTTCATACACTAAAACGTGACACGTCCCAAACTTCAAAAAGTCTAAATAACAACACAAAAAGTTCCAATGATACATATTCCTGAGCAGGGATGGAGGGGAAAGAAGACATGGATGATTGGTAAACATGAGGAAGAAAACAAGAACTAATGAATCCCCAAACTGCCGTCTCTGCCAGAAGCAGCAACATCTGTGCAGCTGCAAAGATTTAAGAAGCAAAAAACAAACAAACAGCTCAAATAAATGGGTAAACACTCATTGTGAGTCTGCTGGGGTGTGTAACAGTGTGTATAGATCTTCAACCATCATATTGTTTTCTTCTGTATACATATTATCATCTGTGTGTATTAGCTGCTGCGTGTTTATCTGTGATCTGAACATCTTCATGTTTCTGTTTGCAGGTTGAATGTTTCTGAGTGTCTCAGGAGCTAAAAGTAACATCAGGTTTTTTTACTACAACTTGGCAACGTTGTGACTTCAAACAGAGCTCATGCTGGGATGGCCTAGATACTGCAGCTCCGTCATGTGCAGCTCTCGGTTTGGACAGATACTGTTTGTCTGAGCTGGTTTGTTTCCTTCAGCTGGCTCTACGGGGACCTTGTTGGCATCACTGTATTGGACCATTTGTTATTATTCAGAACAAACTGTTCATTTTACAGCTGTGTTACAAAATCATGATTAACTTCTGCTTTCCCGTATTTGTTGTAAAAAGACCTACTGAGGCAATTCCAACCATGAAACATATGGAGGAGGAACAAACCCTGACACAGGCAATAATAATCACTATGTTCTATAGTTGAACTGATAATAATATAAACTAGAACCAACTTACACTAACTGTGAAGGTGCTTGATGTTTATTATCCTGCACATTTTTCATTACCAGGTTTTACCTTTTAAAATGTGCCTGATGATGGTGATGTAGACAGTTTCCTGCAGCTCAGCCAATCAGAGAACACGATTATCAGGCCTTTTGTTGTGCAGAGTGGAGGATGGGCAGCATGGCCGTTCATTTCCATGGCACGTACAAATAATTATTTAATATATATTTTGTTTTAATGTGCTATTAAATTCTGCAACATTTTTTTTTACCTCTGTAAAGCTTGATACATAAAATAATAGTTAAAAAATCTTTTATAACCATTTTTTTTAGCAAATGACAATGTCATAATATGATAAATATATATAGAAAACATAAAAAGTTAGAAAAGTTATCATATATGTATACAACTAGACACCTGTAGTACCTGATGTCTCCATTAGAGGGCAGCAGACACGTGATTCTGTACACCAGGTTTTATTGGAAAGTTCAGATCCTGTTAAAGAAGAAGAGCTCGTAGAAAAAAAGTGTATCAATATATTGTTTTTGGCTTTAGAGGATTATTTTGTACATTTCTAGGAACATTGAAATATGTTTGAAAAGTTATTTGTTTTGTACAATTATTTTTAAAAGATGTGACAAAAAAAAGGAAAAGAGGAAGAAGCTGTTCACTTTCTACAAATAAATGTTTGTTCAAACCCTGTTGAAGACTTTAATGTTGTTTATTATTCATATATCTATGAATAAATGTGTGTTAGTGTGATTAGTGTCTCATATTGAGAAGTTGACTGTGTTCCACCTCTCTGTTCATGATGGATTCACTTTTTAGTTTTTAAAACATTATTTTAGCACCACAGACAAACGAATTTGGACAGCCTCCTTTAAAAGAATTAACAATCAGTTGCTAAAACGATGTCAGAGTGAATAAAATGAGCAAAGAGAAAATAGAAAATATTTAGTAAAAGAGACAGTTTCATATTATTATTAAGTGTTTGAAATCATCTTTTAGCCTCTGATTAAACTCTCAGAGTCGACAGAACTGTGATACACTCACTGCAACTCTATTCACACCATACCTATAAACCTAACCCCTAACCCTAAAAAGGGGAGTCCCCCTCATGGGGACCAGGCTTCGGTCCCCACAAGAACCCTCGGACCCCAGAAAGATAGTAAAAGTCAGGAAACTGGTCCTCAGGAGGTCAGAAATACAAACCCACACACACACACACACACACACACACACACACACACACACACACACACACACACACACACACACACACACACACACACACACACACACACACACACACACACACACACACACACACACACACACACACACACACACACACACACACATTAATACTGTCAATCACACGTAAAGCAACATGGAGGTGACTGATGTTTTTCACCTTCATGGAGGTATAATTGAAATATGCAAATAATATGATAAAAAGCTCTGATGGGAAGTGCATCAGCTGTGTCTGACGCCTTCGGTACCGCAGGGTTCTCCAGATAAGGACATGAGCTTCTATGTGAGAGACAAAAGAAGTCCTGAGTTTAATCTTCAGCACAGAAAGAAATGAATCTGACTCAAACGTGAGTAAAAAGACGGACTCTCAGATCGAACTCCTCCTTCACGCGCTCCTGCACTGCAGAACCGTCTGTGTTTTTAACCTGCACACATGTACCACAGTAAACAACGGGTCGCCGCCGGTCTCTGTTCATGTGACAGACTCAAGCAAACTGAGCATCGTTACATTTCTTTAACCTCTTAAGCCCCAAGCCCTTTTTTAGGTCTGCATCTAAAAGGTCTATTTGAATAGTTTTGGTGTCAAAATAAAGGGAACACTTGTGAAATTTGTTTAGATGTGTAAGTATCAGTATTTAGGTCACTGACTCAGAGAAAATTAAGATGGAACACAAGAATAAATGAGTGATTTCATTTCCCTGAGTCCCCCGATTGGGGGACGTTGGGGCTTAAGAGGTTAAACAATTAAAGAACATATTTCAATTTTTGCATTAAAAAGCCCCGCCCCCACAGTGAGCTGGTGAGTTTACCAGATTGACACCACCTTCAGCGTTGCAAATGTTTCTTCAACTCCTGATGAACTTGGAGGAGACTGATACGAGGAGCAGCAGCAGTAGTAGTTTATTAACACGGATGTTGTTTAGTTCTGTCCTGCACAACAAGTCCACTATAAAACTAATTGTGATGTTTTGCATTTTGAATGAACATGTATTAAACAACATTTAGAAAACAACAACAAAAAAAACATCAATAATACATAAAACTATCATAATAATATGATTCTTAGAAAATTAAGTCAAGGAGTGATTTCTACCAGTATCTGCAGGTGAGGAACTTTATTAGGAGAGCCAGTGCAGATTTGATACTGCAGGGCATATCGGACATGGAGAAACACATTTTTATAAACAAATTGATTAGCTTCATTAGAATTTTTTACAATATCATAAAGGTGTACTCTACTGTTAACACCTCGTGCCTGAAGTCACTGTGGGAGAAGGAACTCAACTGTGCTATTACTGATGATGAATGGAAAGACATGTGGGGGAATGTGAAAACATTGTGCATTTGTAATAGAGTTAAAGCAACTCAGCTCATGATTCTTCATAGGGCTCACATTTCTCCTTATCTACACCATAAATTTAAGCCTGATTCCTCCTCACTGTGCCTCAAATGTAGAGTTGAAACAGGTACATTGACATTGCTTCTGGTCTTGCTCAAAAGTGCAACATTTCTGGCAGGTTATCAGACAAGAAATGGACAAGATATTCTCTGTTAATCTGAACTGTAATCCTTTGTTTTTACTGCTTGGACTAACTGATCCTGTTGTCACAAACAAACATCATAAGAAACTGTATCGCATGCTAACTTTCTGTGCCAGAAAATGTTTACTGGTTAATTGGACATCTGACAAGATTCCCACTATGACACAGTGGCATAGGATGATCTTCAGTTATGCTTCCCTTGATTATCTGACCTGTCGACTACATCACAAGAATGAGGTCTTTGAAAAAAATTGGAAACTTTTCCTGTCTTATATGGGACTGGAAATTTCAGCAATTGTTAAAAGGGCATTTGTATCTTGATAGAGAGTGATAGACTGTTAGCAGGGGCCACTGTTCATGTTTTGTTTTTGTTCTGTATTTTATTGAAAAATAAAATAAAAATATTTATAAAAAAAAAAAAGAAAATTAAGTGATTTTGTTAACTGCAAAGTGTCTATCTGACGTCTGTAGTGAAACACCCGACTTCACCACATGTCTAAAAAAATATAACTACCGCTACTAAAACTGACGAAGGTTTTATCGACTACAATCAAAACAAGTAGCGTTTTAACTGAATATAGTAAAATTAACTTTATTCATCACTGAGCATGAGGCAGCGTCTGTGCATTGTGCAGCCAGATACAGGTGCAGTTCCAGAGTGTTCTACTGTGATTTAAACTGCGGTGCTGTTACAAAATACTCTAAATAAAAGCATTAAAACTGGGGATAATACATAGCCTAGTTATATTTAGAATACAGTAATATATTACTGATTATAGAGGAATAAATATCAAGGAATTAATCAATGAAAATTTCTTTATTGGTGGAAAAAAACATGCAACTGGTCGACCACGACGACTTCGACCGATCAGTCGATTAAACAACTAAAGTTTACAGTCCTAATGTTTGATTCAGAAAACAGTTTAGTGTAAAAACTCTAGAGGTTTTAATAAGTTGTTATAATGTTCGCTCACATCTGCGTGATGTTTTTAATACGACTGAAATTAGATTAAAAAATCAGCTTTGCTTCAATCTGAAGACTTCCTGTTTCTACAGACTCCGCTGGCTGGGAGTGACTTACTATCAATAACTAACTGATAGAACTTCAACATAAACAAAAACTACTTCAATCATTTGTTTGTTTTATACTACAGCTAGTACTGCTGAGGGTATTTTTACATGCTGTGTACTCAACACAACCTAATACATCTCAAAAACTACAAGTTTAATGGACAAAAATGGCCCCAATATGTTCAGTGACATTATATAAAAACACATTATAAACAAGGGAAATACTTTGTCATATCCAACAACAAATACTTTCTAAAAGTATTAGAGGAAAGGAGTGGCCTCACCGAGAACTACAAGCAAACAACAGGGTTCCCGTCACACTGACAGATGCATCAACTCTGGTTATAAACTATAAGTCAAAGGCTCTGCAGCTTCTATTATTTCTGAATGCAATAAAAAGTAAACAAATAAATGTGCTGCAGGCTGCTGTCAGAGGTGCTGGTTTCTTCTTTCACACCAGAACACAAACAGAAAAATGCTGCTAGACGAGGCTGTTTGTCAGCCGCGTGATTTGTGCCTGCGCCTCCACATAATGCTCACTTATCTCCGTACAGGCACCCTGAATGAAACGGCTCTGAGGAAGAGGAGGGTCGTCCTACTATACGATCTGTCTGTAACATCTAGAAGAACTGCTGCAGAGATCTGATTTATCAGCAACATGGAGAAAGTTGCTGGATGGATCTGGAAGTTACAGACAGAATGAAATGAGGCTCTTTTTGCAGGAGCAGCCATCATTTAAAGTCAGTGGCATTTTAAAAATGTATCTCAGGTATAATGAAGCATGTGGCAGCCATTTATATGATTGAACTCCTGTCTTCCTGCCTGGAATTACACCAACTCAGTTGTCAGTCTCTCAGTTATGATTACGTGTTACTTTTTATTTATTCTTCCTCTTCCAGCTGCTTCGCTCCAGTTTTTTTTAATATTTAATAAAAGACTTCTTTCTGTATTTTCACTCCAACAGTAA
Organism: Pachypanchax playfairii; assembly: GCA_006937955.1. Taxonomy (NCBI): domain Eukaryota; kingdom Metazoa; phylum Chordata; class Actinopteri; order Cyprinodontiformes; family Aplocheilidae; genus Pachypanchax; species Pachypanchax playfairii. The sequence goes on along the minus strand of SSNP01000024.1, from coordinate 915,614 downwards.
AGTGTAATATAACATTCAGACTTCTATCCTGTTTGTAAACTGTGATATTTCCAGCTCAGAAATAACGATGTGTTTTCCTGGTGAAATGTTCTGCGGCTGGGGTTCGTCTTGTTTTGTGACGTGCGTGAACAATCCAGGTGACATGAAGACAACAACGTTCTCTTTGCAGGTTGTCACAAGCAGGAAACTCGTCCCACAAATACATAAAATGCAGAACAATTAGTGTCGTTCTTTAAGGACACGGTGGATCAGTCCATCGTTCTTATCAGCTGTAGAAACCCCCGTCTGGTTTGGCTCATTTATGAATAAAACATTCAGTATTTGTGGATCATATTTATAGTAGAAACAACACAGCTCTGATCACAGTGTTCTGTTTTATAGTTTTCATCATCCTTGTGTTTATTAGACGCTGCCTGTCTGAGCTGGTAAATAAATAGACTCATTAATTATCTGCTGCAAATGACATTAATTCATTTTTAACATAAATCATTAAGTTTCAATTTGAATTTGGTCTCAAAGACTTGAAAGACAGAGAAGCTGATAGAATCTTTGGTTAGCGGGGTTAGATGGGGTTCAGTTAACCAGTAGTTCTGATCTCCAGCTGTCAGGTTGAGGCTGAAGATCTGAGACTTGGTTGTTCTTTCTTTAACAAACCAGAGAGATTCATACACCTCTGGAGTCTCAGTGTTCAGTTTTCTGCTTATCCAGAATGTGTAATTACCATTTCTAAGTGATTCTCAGTTAATTCTAAAGGATAGTTTTACTTTTGAGAGATAAAATTACTGTTAAAAAGAGACCAACCTCCTGTGAAATACAACTATTGATTCTGCAATCTGAAATGACCCTATATTCCTCCCGTATGTGACCCCCCAACCCTAACCTTCTGCTTACTAACGTGATCAAACAACAAAATATTCTGCTTTACACACTCTCAGAAATAGAGGTACGAGACAAGAACATTTTTGTACCTATAGGTAAATTGTTCCCTCAAAAGTACAATATTGGTCTTTAAAATGTCAAAAATGTCCCTCTGAGGGTTCAAATTGATATAAAGTACAAATTTGTACCATTTCACCTGCAACCCTGGCCAAGGCTGGTTAATCTCTATTTTATTAAGTTTCATCCATCATTTTCAATATTATGTTTCAGAATGTTGGTTTTAAACTTCAAAATGTGGCATAATTTACTGTTTTAGTGGAAAAACTTCATAAGGTACAAAAATGGACCTGGACTACAGGGTACACCCCCAGAGACAAGAATTTGTACCCTTCTTATCACTGGGGGTGTACCCTGTAGTCCAGGTCCATTTTTGTACCTTATGAAGTTTTTCCACTAAAACAGTAAAATTACGCCACCCGAATGGAACCAGCCTCTAACCCAGGTTTAACCCTTTATAGTCAAACACACCAAACCGATGTCTTTCATTTAAAACGTTTGAATAAAACTGGTACACCTCATTATAAAGGATTCATTTACTTTTTTACTGACGTAAGAAGAAGTAATTCTTTAATTTATCATTTCAAGCCCTTGTTATCTCTTACAGCGAGTATGTGAGGGTTTAAACGTGAGACATGTTGAAACAGACTTGGCAACAACAGGTCTTTGGACTTTTCACATGTTTTATTGATTTATGTTCGAGTCCTTTTCTGACAGAACAAATCAATAAAAACAGAAAAGAACTAAAATATTAGATAGAAACGGCTCAATAAGGCCGAGCATGTTACAAATAAAAACAGCTAAAAGAAAATGTGCCACAAATTTGATAAAAATACGTGTTTTTTTAGAGCAAAACATTAATGTTGAATTATGTCTTTATAAAGAAAAGATTAAAATAAAACTTAGAATTATGAGTTGAATATAAAATAATCTCATTAAGTCACTTAATATTCACACAAAGTGTTTATCGCTCATGGTGCATGAACAGTGCCAGCAGACTCAGCCATCAGTCACTCAGGAAGGGTCACATGATCTTTAATCTGATGCTGCGAGGACATAAATCACAGCACAGCTGTTGTGAAGCTGTCTGATGTTCTTCTCTGAGATGATTCCTCCATCTTCATGTCTCTCTTTTATAATCCAGGTTTTTCTTTGTTTATATTTTTAAGTCATTTGATTTAACAGACTTTAAAAGATTCAGATTGTTAAAATGCACCTCCAGATTGGAGCACGCTGCTTCAAGGTTTTGACAAATAGTTACACTTCAGCACCGAGTGAAAGGGATTAAATCTTCTCACCCTTACAAAGTCACAGTTTGGCTGATCAGTTTTCTGTTTTTGTGCCGACTGAAAGTCGCGCCAACAAAGATTGGCAGTGACTTTGTTTTTTCCTCGACCAGCAGATGGATGAAGATTGTAAATAATCGTAATCCCTTCTGCTGGCAGAGAAAGCACTTCCAATGTGTCCTCTGTGAGGTGACCGGTTCTTAGAGCGAGGACGCTAGTTTAACCCGGGTCAAGACAAGTCTGGGTCCAAACACAGACAGAGAAGACGAGAAAAGAAAAAAGCTGATCATTTAGTTTTCTCCTTCACAACCGTCACCACACACCACATCCGTCTTCCAGGTGAGCTGCAGGAGTCTATTAGACTTATCTTAGCCAGAGTTGCTCCTAATTTGGCAGCTTCGAAGCAACGGGTCGAGTGTTCTGAAAGTTATCAGAGTGAGGCCAGCTCTCTGTTTGGCAGGCGGAGGGGCAGCGCCACCACTGTCTGTCGGTCTGCTTGATTAATAAGCAGCAGCGGAGCGGCCGGGTCGGAACTCCTCCAGAGCTATAAATGAACGACACATTAACTCAGACTTACAAACAAAATGTGTCAACCAACACCTTCCACTCTCATCTTTCACAGCCGTGCACAGGCATTTCTTCACCGCGCACAATCAGACAAGCGTAAACCTTCAAAGGCATCAAACATTTACATGCAACACCTGCTCAGTCTTTTCACAAAAGTCCCGAAAATTTAGAGCCTGCCTCTTTCCTGTCATGTATTTCAGCAGTGAGATAGTTGAATGGCAGCTGTTTAAATGTATTAACAGGAATATATTATTTCTCTTTTAGCAGAGCAGTCAGGCAGAACACAACACTCCCTCTTTCTGTTGCTGTTAGTTACTGCTGACATGACAGAGGAGGAGTCGACCGAGGATGAGAAGTATAATGTATGAAAGCAAATTGAGTTATTAAGAGTTATAATTTAGTCTTGTTCACTTTCTTCTCCTATAATGACATTGATTTAGTTTATCTTTTCATTTATCATATTGGGCGGAACTGAGCTGATGCCAAATGGGATAAAAATGATGCTTTTTAAATGCTCCGTATTATTATAAAGGGAGTAACAGAAAAAATTAACATGTTCATAAATGATGGGAGATTGTAGGAGCGGACCAATAATTCTAGATAAAATGTTTTTAATGTTACATTCATGTTGTTCATTGTGATTTTATTCTTGCTAAAATTCTGTTTACCTCCCCAGCAGTTATATTTGTGTAGAAATCCTCGACATAAATAGAAATTAGACATCTGAAATCATGAAAGTTGAAGAAGAAACAAAAGATCTCCCCCTAGTGGCTGGTTGCAGTATTGGTTTTAAGTCCCGCCTCCTTTATGTAAAAACAAACAATATTTTTCAAACAAAAAATAAAACCACACTATAACTATTTATTTTCAGTTGTTGAGTTATTACCCAAGGTGAACAAGCTTTTTCATTTGCTGGTCCTCTTTAATAGAACAATCTCCTAATCTGCGTGAGACAATCCACTTCTGTTAACTCATTTAAATCTTGTCTGAAAACATCATTACTTTAAGTTAGCTTTTGGTTATTGATGTTGATATCGGTTGTATCAACACCCCTACTCCTGATTTTACAGCCTGACTTTTATTTATTTATTTTTCCAAGTTTTATTCTTTGTTTAAGTATTTGTTTATTGTTGTATTTTCTATTTTGCTTTATTTCTTGATTTGCTGTACAGCATTTGGTCAGGTATGGTATGTTAAAGTGCTCTATAAATAAACTTGACTTTCTAATGTGTTTAGTTGTATTTAGTTATTTAATGTTTAAAAAACAAAGAGGTTGGGACTCATCTGAAAAAGATATTATGGCTTTAGTTTTCTATAATGTGGAAATGTTACATTCCTATCTTCCACTTTACAGTCTGACGTTTTGATATTCTTTTCAGAGACAATTTTTTTTCTATCCAGGCGGATAAAAAAATCCACATTTTTGTTCAACATCACCAGTGTTCATCTTGTTCCAAATAATCCCAAAACATACATCTACGATGATGAATTCTTTGCACTGAATTCTAACAGAATAATAAAAGGGAACCATCCCACTTCACAGCCTGTCCTCTGTTAAAAATGAGTGGTTTTATTTGGTTTGTTTCTGGCAGTTTTAGAGCAGTGGGCACCGGTGATACATCAATACGACACTCGTTTTTCTGCGGATATGGATTCCTTTGAACCGATTTCCTCCAACATCTTCACAGGATCCATGTTGCTGTTGTTTGGGAATTGATTTGCACTTTTGAACTAAAGCACATTCACTTCTAGGAAAGAGAACAAGTGATTTTCTTGACTACAACGATGTCGTATGATCCCACCCAGTGTTTTTAAACATGGAATCTTGCCAGGAATTTGCTCCCATGTTCAGTTTAAACTGCTCTCAGATTTAGTTTGGAAGGGATTTCTTGTCAATTTTACATGCTGAAAAATGAAAACAGTCCTTCATTTTTACTGTAAAGTTTAAGTTAGATCAACAGATTCACCTCCAATTTATAAAAATCCTGGAAAAGAAGAATTATTAACATTATTCTAGCAGATTTATAATGTAATTTTCTTAAAATTGACTAAAGATCTTTGTGTCAGGATCATCTTTTGAGCTATCTTAAAACTTTCTCAGTTGTATTTAATTAGGATTATGGTGTTTTAACCCAAAATAACAAAACCTGTACTGTTTTCTCTGTTTATGCTAGTGTTACTGCTAGCTTACAGCTAGCAGAGCAGGAGCTTGTGCCCCGCCCAGTGGCTTTTCCATGTCATAAACGAACCAATTTTTTAGACAACCTTTTTGCATCTTCTACTGATTCACAGTGATTTGAATGCAGAAATGTAATTTTAAGCTTAATTTTCTAGCATCAGAAAAAATGCCACAAGAACATGTTAACAACATGAAAAACTTGATTTTCATCAGAGTGGGTCTTTAACGCTACGGGGACGCCGTCATCGTCGACGATGCCAGGGACCTTGTTGTGTTTAATCCAACATAGCTTCCGAACCATAAAAGATAGAAACTTACTTTTTTTCCCTCTAAATCGGGAGAATCCAAGCTTTCAGACGGTAGTTCCGGCATCGCTCTAGCCCATTCACAAGGGATACAGTGTCGTGTCAAAGTCGGTGTTCCAATCAGAGCCTTTGTCTTTTTAGCATGACAGTTGTCAAATTTTTTTTTCTTATTCATTGATATTTAGTGTGGGTTTTTCTTGAATAAAGTGTGATATTCTAATTTTCGCCTAATTTTTTTTGTATTTTTTATTCTAATACTTTTTATTTCAAGCAAAGGAGCCTCATTTACACAGCAGTTTATGATATTTCAATTCAAAATAAAAAAAAACAAGGTATAGGACATTATGGGGCATTGAAAGGTGGTGTTTTAGTAGCATTTAAACAAAAAAAAAGTCAAAAGTTTATTTCTCCAAAAAACCCTTGGTCCCCAGAGGGTTAACTGATAAAGAAAATATTTTGTTGCAGTAAAACATTTCATTAACATGTTTACTGTAATTTTGCACAGTCAATATGGAGTTATCAAATATTCTAATTACACAACAGATGATGTTTTCAGATGTTTCATTTCTCACCCGTTTTCTAACGTGTTTCTAATCACTTACATCTTCTGATCCTGGTGGGCTTTTTTTCTCACCTCCCACTGCCAGACCCTGTCTGTGGATATGTGTGTGTGTGAGTCTATGTTTGTGCATCAGTGGTAGCATTACCATAAGCTACAGGTGTAAACGGCGGTGGGTCTCTGCTGACGACTTCGCTTTGAGACTAAAAAGGAGCATAACACAGGTGGGTGGGCTCAGACGCAGTGGGATGCTGAGGAACTCGCTTATTTACAGAGACGGCATGAGACAGTCGGGGGGGGGGGGGAGTAAAAACACACACGTATACACACACAGCTATGAAATGATGTCTCGCCCACATGTGTGTGTGAGTGTGTTTGTTTTTGGGCCGCCAGCAGCAGCAGCAGCACGTGTACCAGATGAAATCTAATCTTTCTGAGGGCTCGGACAGTTTGCTCACTTCACCCACTGACCTTGAGCGAGAGCTGCAGGGAATGTTTGACATTCGCTTCCAACGATACTTTGCTGCGACGGGAGAGCCGTATCAACTCATCCTCAGCTGTTTTCAAGCACACTGTTGCCTGGCAACTGGCCAAAGGTAGCGCATCCCTGGGGATGGAGATGAGGACGACTGTGGCCTGCTTGCCTGGATACTTTTCTGCTCCTGTTTGTCCCAATCTTTCTTTATCAAGGTGTTGTTAGTCCTGTTATATATGTCAGAGGCTCAGATGTTCTCTGTAACTACGTCTGTCACCTTTTCTATTACATTGTTTCACACACAAAAAAAAGTCTGAGCATTCAGTTACTGTCAAACAATAAAGAAAGGTGATAATTCAGTGTCTTTACTGACTTTAGACCTTTATTTTCACAAGTTGAAATTGAATTAACACTGTTGTCAAGTGGACCTGCCAGAACTGGACTCATGCTGGACTTTAAGAGATTGTGAAAATAAAGCCACATGGCAGATATTGAAACTTGGTTGAATTGTGTTTATTAAAGGAAAAACTACTAAAATTTTATTTTATACCTAAAAATTAAACTATTAAATGAGCTCTTTACTAAAAAACCAAATCAAATTCATGCAGTTTTAATGACCAAAACACTCATTCAAACCTGGAAATGTATTTTTTAGAATCTCTAGCCTCTGTAAGAATCAAACTGTTTCACTTTGCAGGTTTAGGTCACTCTTCTCTCTGTTTATGCCACTTTCCTTCATCCATCGTCTCAGCTTTCTTTCCTCTCTCTTTCAAACACAAACACAGTCCTCTCCAACTTGTTTCATGCTCTACTTCCTCTCTTTACTTCCAAAAGCTCACATAGTCTATGACTGGTGTGCTTTGTAGAAAACAGACTGCATTAAGCTACAAAAGCAGAATCTGAAACATGATAAAGCAGGAAATGTTCATGCTTGGTTGAGGCTTATCTGCAAAATATTCCAACATTCTAAAACTAGTCATCTTAAATAAAATGGAGCAGGAAACGTTGAAAGAAATGATCTTACAAATTAAACTTCAAGGTAAGTGATGGATGTCAAAAAGCCTGTCTGAACTAAATGTTGCATCTTCTTGCAGATGAATAAAACTCACCAAACTAAAACAGGAAAAACCTTTTTCAGTCAAAAAGAAGATGATTAAAATGTTCTAATTACAATAATAATAATAATAATAAACAATATAGTGTCGTTTTTATTTGATGTGTAGAAATGGTTCTTTTACAACCAAAGTTTCTCTTGCTCCGTCTCCATTTTTCTTCTTGTTTTTTTCCTTCTCATTCTGGATTCCTGGCTGTGTTTTAGTGCTGAAGACAGCACTTTGTCACGTCTTTCATGCATATGCAACACTCTTTCCAGGTAAGACATAAAGAATAAAAAGTAAAAGGGAGCAGAAGGGAACAAAGTAGGTAATCAGGAGATGCAAACCAGGAGAATCAAATAGAGAAATGCAAAGGAGGAAGTGATGTGGAAAAATTGAGGTAAACATTTGAGGATTCTGCAGGAGACAGCGAGGGACACACGGGCAGACTGAGATAGATTGGTGGATGGAGTAGACAGGAATCAAAGCCATTAACCTGCAGGCTTGTATATGTGTGTGTGTTTGTGTTTATGTTTGGTCAGCGTGTGGCTGGAGACAGGGTCGCAGCCTGAGGCTATAAGCTCGCTTTGTTGTCAATCTCACCCCTCCTCCACCAACTAAGATGGATGACCGGGAGTGTTGGCTAATCACGTGCTCCGTTGGCCAGGACATGAACACCTGAGGCCACTGGAGACATACAACTGTAACAGCCACTATACAATACATCCCTGAGGACACGTGGGAAACATTCTGTAGAGTTATACACTCAACCTATGGCTTTAAAGCTCACCTGCACCACATAAATAAACATGTAGAAACATTTATAAGTAATATGTGTGAACAGCTGGTCAACAGGCTAATATTTGACTAGAGTTGACAGGATCAGTAGACTGGAGGCTACAGGAACATTTTTGATGCCCCATGCGGTATTCAACATAAAACATGTTAACTGAATATTACTGCAGGTAATTCTACATTTAGTGTCACTAAGGAACAGAATAGCGCTGAACAAATGGGCTTTATATATTTTTCATTGAGTTATTTACACTAGTGTATTCCAGTTCCAGTCCAACTTGTCCACACATTATACGACCATATAGGTTGATTTTGAAAGCTCAGAAAAAAACGACCTCTAAGAGCGTTTTCAAACGACCTGTCGGAGTGGTTTCTGGGCTCCGCAGCAAAGTACTACTGACAGCGCATGCCGAGGAGACAAGCATAAAGAAACTCAAATAATTGAAGATCTTGAGCAATTTTACAAACATCTAGAGCTGAGATCTAAAAATTATTAGTGCTGTCATGACATTAAAAATTGGATGAGATTAATTAATTTTGAGCAGTAATTAATTAATCTAATTAATCTTATTTTTAATCTCATTTAATAAGAGCTAAGAAAAACACTATTTTTATCCATGGTTCCGTCTGGACGTTTTTGAAAAGCAAATTTTCCATTCATGGGACCGACAACTCTCATATGCTCCTCCATTGTTACTTCTCCGCTCTGCAACTAACCGCTTTTGCTCATCTTGCCGTCACTGGAAGACAATCAGCAGCCAATAGATGTCCACCTAAGAGTGATTAATCCAGGGCTTAATTTGAGCCGGAACAAGATCCGGGAACTGTCTTATTTTGAAAGGGTGTGTTCCGGTAACTGTTTGCTAGGATCCGTTAACGGTGCCAGTTGGGATAAATAACAGCGGCATCAAAATACCAAAAAGGCAGTATAACTTACTTCTTCTGGGTTTATCATCACTTTCTCTACCCCTGCTTGACAATTTACACCCGCTGTGCACTTGGTCTGGTCCGACGGTTGTGTATGTGTGTGTGTTCATACATGTCTATGTGTGCGTTCCGGTATCAGTCAGTGAATTCTGGTCTCATAGCGCTATTTGCGTTCCAGTAACTTTTGATTTACAAATTAAGCCCCAGATTAATCCCTTTGTACAACTCCAGCACAAGAAGCCGAAATACTAAAAAAGGATTTTATTTAAAAGCAACTCAAAAGCAGAAACTGTAAATATAGAAAAATCAGATTAACGCGATCAAGGAATTGTCATGGTTCGTACCAGGTGGGGTTGTTGACGAGCTCTCAAAGTGACCCAAACTCCAGACACACACAATGCGAGGAGACAGCGCTCACGGTTAACAGTGTTTATTATATACAGTGCTCCAAGTATTATACACGTAAACAATGAATGTGCTGATGAAAACTCAGGACGGGCCTGGTGCGGGACAGGAACGGTCCTGGGGTTGTGAGAGAGAGAGAGGTTAGTGACAGTGGGAGAAACCAGCTGCGGCGTGCGGGGATTGTGCTCGCTCAACTCACGGTTGTGTGAATGACGTCCGGGCTTGAGGAGAGATCCTAGGATGCTGCCGCAGGGGTGGTGAGCCAAGCTGTCAGTAATCCGTGTGTGAGATCCGGGTCCGAGTGCTGAGTGCGCAGACGTGACTGCGACAGGGGTGACAGCAGAACGGTGACCGGTGAGGTGTGGACCAGAGGAAGCCAGAGACAGACAGGGAGCCAGAGGGAGAGAGCTGGTCGCGTAGCACCGCAACGGAGCTCTAGGAAGTTCCCGCGTTGAGCCAATCCTCACTATGAGCGATTCGATATCCACGCTGGAGGTTATGCTGTCAGGAGAGGAGCTCCAGTACAGCAGGCTGAACATAAGGGGAAAAGAAGGCAGGTTAATACTGCGAAACACTCTCTGATAAATACTGCTCACTAGCCACTCTGTACCACGTAAAGTTGCGGAACAAACTGGCGTCTGTCTCTTGTTCCTCCTCTGCTTAAGTACCCAGCTCTCCTGAGCTGGGTAACGATCCACACCTGAGATCAATGATCCTCTGCTGCCACGCCCTGCAAGACAGTTAATTCCACTCACCACCACCAGCAGCAGAGATCCTCACAGGAATATAACGCACCAAATATGGCTGTAATTAATTAATCGCAACTAACGCGATAATTTGACACCCCTGAAAATTATGTCATCGAAATTTAAATTTTCCCCTTTAATAAGCACATTTATTGACACAATGACATTATTTTAGGTATTAAAGGGTCAAATTTACCATTTATAAATTGATCTAATGCATATTTGAAATGTTGATTTATCCCAGTAGCATGAAGATACTATACTGAGAATACTGAGAGAATATTCATAATTTTCACATGTACTTGATCAATAATCAGCAATATCCTAATCATCATGGCCGTGTGGCAGATCTTAGATCCGTCTGGAATCACACTCTGTCCTCCTGATCTTCATTTAAATCAGCATTAACGTTCCTTCAGACAACAAAGAACAAATGTTTTCTAATCCATGCAGATCAGTCTGTGGTTCAGCAGCTCACTGCTTCTTGTTCTTCATTGTACGTAGAAACTGATGAAGTTGTTTTTCATTGTGTCGAATGAGACAAAGCTGCAGATATCACAATGACAGAGGAGACAGACCCTGTTTGTGTTGAGAAAATGTGACAGATGCTACATGATGACTCAACAAACAAGCTAGCTTCAGAGCAGAGGCTTAGAGTGAGTTATGGTTTTATTATTCTCTTAGTGTTTATTTTACTTCCAATTTTAGTGAGAGATTATATTTTTTGTGCAAAGTTACAGAGACAAAACTCGACATCAAAGTGATTTATTTTATCCTAGAAAGTGGCATGCAGTGAGGTTCGTGGCTGGTGAGGCAGCGACTCTCCTGGAGTCAGATTTATAAGGTGTTGGAACTCTTAAGATTTTGTTCACGCCATCTCAAACAGATACACAGGAACATACTGTATCTGACCTAGAAATAATTTTTTATAGAAACAGAAGACGATGGATGAAACTAATGGACGCTTCATGTGTTCTAAACAATTCATACAAATTATAAACATATTAAAGCATTTACATGTTACAACACAATTCAGTTATGTTTCTAGTTTTATTTTTACTTTAAATTCTGGTGTTAAAATTGATTTTATTACAGGTTTTCTCAGCAAGAGAAACTTCAGCTTCGGGCTGCAATTCATTAATATTTATTATTCAAATTTGCTGGGCTCTGATTGGCTAACAAACTAGCCTATGAGAACAAGGCTTCCTGTTTCCTGCCCCACTGCGCATGGTAACATCAGACGTTCTCTCTTCCTGTTTGTTACGTCTTATGCTAACAGCTTTTAGCCAGCAGCATGCTAGGCTGATGAATACTAACGAACAAAGGAGTTGTGATGAAACAGATACAGGCCGTTCGAACCCGGGAGAACTCGGGTGTTATCGCCACCTGCGTAGTTTGAGAGATAAAAACTGAAAGAGAAGTTGTTGACCTGTTTTCACACCCACTATGAAGGTAAGAACACCTGTGGAGCTAAAATATTCAACAGAAACCTCAGAAAAACCATTTTTAATGGAAGGGACTCTTTAACGTTTCTTCCATAACTTATTTACATCCCATAAGTTTAAATCCACTGCAATAATGTAACATGTAATGTGTGACACAAACAGCAATGTGGCTTCTCTGAAATTGTAAGTTATGAAAAACTACATCTAGTTGATTTATTTTTGTCCTTATTGTGTTCATCTCTATCCAGACAAGTTATTCTCTGCACTATGGAGCAAACATTCATTTTATGAGTCTCCACAGTCGGCAAGAGAAAGTCCAGACAGAATTAAATTGTCAGACAAATGTTCCCGCTGTTCCACAAACACTCCTCAAACCTAAACTATTATCCTTTCCTCTCACAGTCACAGAGAAATACTAGCTTATAACAGATTTATCAGTGGAGAGTGTTTTCTCTTTCGTCTTCCTCTCATCCACGTAGATTAAAATCAGAGTCCCTCCATCCATCCTTTTTTTTCAGCATGTCAGAACTCGGAGTTATTAGTTGGCTAATTACCTCTCAGAAACTCTAATTTACCCCCAGAATCCAATCACTCTCTGATTGTAATGAGAAAATTATGATAGACTGAATTCAAGATAGAATATGGGATTGATTGGGCGAGAGAAAGAGAGACCGAGGGAGAGATGAAAAAGAGGCAAAAAGAGAAAAATATCAACATCCAGTTGAGTATTTGATCCACTACCGGCGTTGTCATGAATTATCAGGGCAAAAGAAATAAAGCAGAGTGTGTTGTGTGTGTCTGTGAGTGTGTGTTCAAGCCGTGGGACCAAACAGAAGCAGATTGATTGTCGTTATCTAATCACAACTTGTAATTAAAGAGAGTTTATTCATTCAAAGTTGTTAAAACTGGCCATTTGCAGGACTCACACGTTTCCAATACTGATTCTCACCTACGTACAACTGCAAAACGACAAAAAAAAAACACACAACTTCCTCTGTCTGATGGTTTCAGAAGCTCGGCTAATACACAAAACAAGATTTCACATTTAGGGATGCAAATTTGTTATCAGAAAGTTATGCAAACCATGGGAATTATAGAAGCTGAATGTGTTCCAGCGATGGGTGCAGGGGGGAAGATTAAGGTTTGTAATAGCTGCTCAGAGGAAATCAATCAGGTTTTAATGACAGTGTCCACGTTAGGAGAGTCTGATGGCAGAAATTAAAGGTGAGGGTGCATTTGGGGACTCTTTTATTGGAAAAGTCTGTCGGAGATAAATTGTATTTATGTCTTCAGCAGTGATTCATGTGAAGTTTGACGTCATTAAAAGCTCCAAACACAATCAGTTCACACACTTGAGATCTGCACATCGATCTCGCTCTGTTAACGCCAGGTGATGCTTCAAGCTCCGCACATCCCTCGCTCCCCTTCTCACGGCCTCTTTCACTCGACTCCTGCCTCCACCGTCTCCAGATAAGCCAATCTTGAGCACATCTTGACCGCATCAAGCTGTGGAGGTGCTGCCAAAAGCAGGGTGGGCAGCGAGGCGAGGGAGGAAGAGTGGGATGGAAGTGAGACAAAAACGAGATAACAATGGGGAGGTGTGAGTACAGTCTGGGTTATTTTCAGGGGAAATGCTGGGTGCTCATCTTGACAAAAGGCTTGGTGTTCTCATTGTTTTCCTGGCAGGACTACCAGGATGTCTGTGGAACGACCGATAAGAGCAAAAAAAACAGAAAAGAAGCACAACTCCATTAAACACCATCCCTCTTTGACCAGGACTGGAGGTGGTTTACGGGTCTGTTTATGAGAGAAGAAGCATTAAGCGTCTTAATAACGTTGCTTTCTTCTGCAGGTTCGTACCAATACATGCACATTTCCATCAGCACGGAGGGATTAGTTGTTGTGTGGATGGTATGTTGGTGCTGATAAAATGCCTTGACTGGCACGTTGAATAGGATTAAACCATGTATCAACCTGACTCAGATAACCACTCCTGCAGTCCTGCCACCGGATAGCACAAACAGTTTTCATCCGCACTCGCTGAGTGACAGATTATTTATTCATTTCCTGCCTGGGAAATGATTTCCGGTGCCGGATCGGTTCTAATAGGTACGATCCTGCTACTGAAAGGATCAGGGGGTTCTGCTGCATTGGGTTTGTTGAATTTGGCCCACGCTGCGATGGCTTTCAGCTGCAGATATGCACACTGATTAAAATGCTAATGATAGCGCAGCCATCTGTCGGTAATGTAACAACATCCGTTAATATTGTGTTTTAATCCACAACAGGTTAGGATGGAACGCCATCAGTTGGGAGGCCAGATTGTGGGATGAAGAGTGAAACTGTTTCCTGTTTTACAGAAACAAGATCAAAGTTTCAAGTGTATAGATGATCAGTATGATATTAGACTTGCTAATAACACATTAATCAAACTTCAGCATCCTTCCATTTACTCCATGTTTGGTTCTCTTTATAAGCTGCTGCAGCAACTTTCACCTAAAAACATGTTACTTTCTCTTCCACAACATGTTCCTGGTATATGATCACATTTATTTCCTTTTGTTTTAACCACTTAAACTTTATATTTTTAGATATTTTTGTCATGTCTTCTGACTTTGTAAACATTTTCCAACAATTTGCAAAAAGCTGTTCAGACGATTTATTTTTAATCTTATTTTATTCTGTATTTTTCATCCCATGTCTCAGTATTTATTTTGACCAATAAAACTAAAGTTGCAGACTTTCATGTCTAATTTTTGCAGTTATTTGTAGTTTTAGTTAAAGTTTTGTTCATTGATAGAAAAGATTCAACAAGGACTAGAAGAAGTTTTTAGAAGCGTTTTAAGGAGGAATGATCAGTTTGAGTGTAAAACTAAAAGCAAATGCAGTTTGTCTTCTGTTCAGTGTGGAAGATTACTGTCAGTATAATTTTGTCCCTGGAGGGCTCCCTTACACTCTCAGGAGGATTGCTGCAGATAATGATGTAGATTAACATAAAACCATTCAGACAGACATGAATCATGACTTGGCTCTTAGACTTTTGATTATTTTATTGTGCTAATTCTGTTTTCACTGTTGGAAGAGACTGAATGCAAGATGGTTTCTTACTGCTTCAACAGTAAGAAAATAACGTAAATAGCTTTAAAAATCAAAACAAAACCATTGGATTTGACATAAAGAACTCAGACACACACACACAGACACACACACACGTGTCTCCTGGTAAGATAAACGACTTTTTTTGGTGTAAGATGAAGCTGGATCTTAGATAACTAAACAACAGAGAGCTTCACGATGTGCTAATTACTTTTATCACCTCATTTGTCCACCTTCCTATCATCGAATCTGTCTGAATGGGCCAGCGGGGACTACAAGGGTTGATTAAATGACAAAAACACACAACAACAACATGGACAGCTTCAGGAGTGGTAGAGACACAGAGACGAGGGACCAGGAGACAATACTCATAAACAAATAATGTAAAACAAGGAGTTCATTATGAACAAGCAGCATAAAACAATGCAAATATCCTGAAATCAGTGAAGATACCTTAACATGCTGAACACACTGAGGTCGTTCTTCAAGTTGTTCCAGGTTCTAGACTCAGAACTCTCAGATCTGTTGATGCATAACTAACTAATGCCGGGCGGACACTGTGCGATTTCAAGGGGATTTCACCACGATTTTGCCGTCACAGACCACGCTGCGTCATCGTGGAAACATCGTAGAGTCGGGATGTCCGGTCGGGAGGTCGTAAGCCGTACAGTGTGAGAACACTCACGAGGAAGGATTAATCGCTGCTACGTTCTAACGATAATGCTGCGACCTCCCGATCAAACTTCTGGCATGTCAGAAATTTTCGCCGTAGCTCGTACAGTGTGAGCGGAGTTACGTAACGATTCTACGTTCGCACCTGCGCAGGAAACACCCGTGGAGCTACATTGGCTGACTAATGCTAACGTGAAACTATCATAGCTACTGTAAAACAATATATAGTTTAACATTAATGTTACCTCAAGCTCCTGATGAAGGACAGACATCCCATAACGACCACGTCTCCTCAGCCATTCACGTACCCAAATCCTTTTCTTTTTTGTTTTTAGTTTTAGCGCACACAACTGCAACAACTTTCTGCCTGTTCGCCATCTTGTTGTCAGGCACGCTGTGGTTGTCATAGGAACTAGGAACCTTTGTTTTTTGTTGTGCCGTCACACACCGACTGACGCAGACGAGTAGTCGTGGTTGTCAATAATCGTGGCTGACAGCAGTCGTAGGGTCAAATAGAGTACGAGTGACAAACCAGGTCGTGCAGTGGGAGCATTTCCCCGACAGTCAGATTTCTAAAATCGCACAGTGTCCGCCCGGCATAACTAACAGCCTCCGTATATCAGCTGATCAGGTTTCAGTTGTTAAGAATTAAAGTTACCCTTGAAATCTGAAGAACTTTAAAATCTAAAAGGCTTAAAATTTCAGGATTTTGTATTAATCCTTTTGATTTGCACAAACTTTTCCTGCAAATATTTGCCTTTACAATGTAGTAGCAGTTCTTTTTCCATGGAAATAATAAAAGTTTGTAAATCTGGTCACTACTTTTCCAAGTCTGATCAAATGCAAAGCGTTTGCATCGATTCTAAGTCTTAATAGTTGTTAATTAAATACATTTTTATGACATCATGTTCATTCGGGCTCAAAACAAAAACAGACAAAACTTAGACATCATGTTAAATTTCTTCAAAGTCCCAAATTCAGAAATCAACATTTTTCCTCTAATAAGCTAAAACCTGTAAACACCTTCACATTTCTGCTTCGTAAAAAAAAGGATCACAAAAACCTGAAAAACAAAACACAATAAAACCAACATTTTTTGGGTTTTCTGCACTTTTCTATATGACCGTGTGAACAACATGGATCTAATTTTGTTTTGGCAGTAAACAAACAACACAGTCAGATAAACTTGTTACATGTCAGTGATCCTTCAGTAAAAAGATTGTTATTAATTCATCGCTCTATTTTCTGAAATGCAGAGCTGAATGAGGCTAAGGGCCAAACAAACTTCAC